>JZKD02S0731633.1:0-21781 GCA_000966675.3 Picea glauca | reverse complement strand
TGAATTATGTTTTTATCACATTTGGCATGACTGTGCTGTTCATGTATCATGTTTTCCGCTGTGTAAATGAGTTACTGTGGAATGCTATGGAATGTTTAATTATAGCAGTAACCAGTTATGTTTCACTCTGTGAATTAAATGTGTTTAATGGTGTTAAATGCATGCACTTATAATGTCTGTACAAATTATGTAATCATTCATGTATAGAATGGTAACTGAGAGGTTTAGAAACCTGGGTAGTGAAAAAAGGTACACTACACCTACACTGCCTATGCTATTGTCAAACTAACCACTAAGAAATAGGGCTTGTACACCCCTCTTCCTACTCCTGACAGGCCATGGGAATCCATCTCAATGGACTACATGTCGGGCCTCTCGTCCACCAAGCGGGGAAATGACTGTGTTTTTGTGGTTGTTGATCTCTTTTCTAATATGGTGATTTTGGTTGCCTGCAAGAAGAGCATCACAGCAGAGGCCACTGCCAAGATCTTCTTCTAACGAGTCTGGGTACATTTTGGAATCCCACAAACCATTATCTCATATCAGGATAGTCGATTTCTCATCACATTCTGGTCAAGCCTCTGGTCACTGTTGGACACCAAGATCACCAAATCCATGACCTTCCACCCCCAGACAGATGGCCAAACTGAGGTTGTAAATCGAATGATTGTGCATATCCTTCGCATGTATAATTCAAAGCACCCTCACACATGGGATGAGAGCCTTCAATATGTCTAGCATAGCTACAACCGAGCACTGCATAGCTCAACCGGCCATAGCCCCTTTCAGGTGGGGTTGGGATTCCAACCATTAGGTTCCATAGATGTTGCACTTCCCCTTGCGGTCACCTTAACCGACTCATCTCCTTCTCCAACTGAAGCTGACAAAGCCACCCAGTTCATTGAGAAGATCTATCACATCCGCCAACAGGTTCAAGATATCCTACAGAAGTCTAATGACAAGTACAAACAACGCCATGATCAACATCAGGTGCCACATAAGTTTTAGGTGGGTGACAAAATTTGGTTGCACTTGTAGAAAGAATGCCTTACAGGACCCCATCAGAAGATTTTACCACTCCATTATGGCCCATACACTATCACCAAGGTCATGGGGGACAATGATTTTGAGCTCAACATTCCTCCCTTCCTTGGCTTGCACCCAGTGTTCAATGTGGATCTCCTTCACCCTTATTTCCCACCATTATTGGACACCTCAGAAGTAGTATAACAACTGAGACCAATAGGGCTCAAACCTGAATGCATACAACAGGCATCCAATGATCAGATTTTGGACACACGGATCAAGGGCACTCAACAACAAAGGATCCATTTTTATCGAGCCGTCAAAGCAGGGCAGCTCCTGCACCAAGGCAAGTGGCTCACTCGGGGCCAAATTCAGTAGAAATTTCCTCATCTGATGGGGGACCTTAATGCAATGAAGACCATTTCTTCCTAAGGAGAGAGGATTGATCCAGATGGATATCGGTGGCCACCCACCTTCTCCAACTCGCTCAAAACAATTTTCTAACAATTTTGGCAATTTACTATTTTTAACAGTTTTAACTTCTGGGGCCATTTTGAGGGCCTAAATGAAGGTTTTTCGGGATCGATTTCCTCAATGATGGTCAAAGGCATGATTGATCCCCAAAAATGAATCTCCTCTATGATATCTTTCCAACGGGCTATCACATGCCTAAAACAGAGATTGTATGCAAAAGTTACGACCCCGGGAAGTTGATGTACTAACTTACCCAAACAGGGCCCACATGACTTTTGGCGCTTCATCTCCTAGGGTTAGGTTTTTGGATGTCTAGGGTTTTTGTCATTCTTGTTTATTGAAAAAATTCCTTCAAAGCTTCATTGTAATCTTCTTCTTGTGAATGTGCACAACCGTCACATCTCTTCTCAGAGATAAGCCACCACAATTCCAGCAAGCTTGTTTCCGCTGCATTTTACAGTTTCAACTTATTTCATTATTGAATAGAAAACTAGTTTTATTGTATCTCTGTTATTTTGTGTTAAGAACCTGTTAATAATCTGTATTCATTTCTTTCTAGTCATAAAATATCCGAATCAGCTAGTCATCTGTAGGTACTAACACGTGTGAGCCCTCACTAGTGCCACCACTCTCCTGGGGTGTAAAGTCATCAACACCATGTGATATGTCTGCTGAAGTATTGGTGCTATCATCCTATCCACCCAACTATCTATCTACTATACAAGGGTCACTATCCTCCTCAAGTGTGCTAAAATCATCATCCTCTGTGCAAGAGTCACTATCACTAGTCCCTATGCAAGAGTCACTCTCATCATCAGACTGCTCCAGATAAGAATCAATCGATCCATCCTCACATGCCTCATCATCACTATCATAGTGCACCTCAATAATATTCTCCTTACCCTTACCCCTACACCTATGATCCGGTTCCCAAGGCACCTTGCAATTGTAGAAAATTTGCATGCTCCTAATGGGTGTGGGGTTTCTATGTGCCTCCCTCCATCTAGTTGTTGTGGCCATGTATTCCTATGCTTGTTTGACCTGGAATAATCTCATATGTGCTCCACCTAGGATATTTCAAGGATAAATATTGTTGGAAGGTTATTAGGGCCCTAGTTTCCTCACTAAGTTCGTAGTAGTATTCCCATCTACTACGTACAATCTCTCTAGAAAAATCCACAATATCCATCTCCTCTTATGGAAGACCCCTCTATGGCTCTGCATGCATGTGCTAATTCCCACGGGCTGGCAGGAATCTAATCTTAGATACCACTATAATGATCCCAAGCCATTATGCCAGGATCATCACGGTTTTGGGTGTCTTTAAATCTTTTCTGGTTGTGGTATTTCGTCAAACACTTGGATGATCTACTTGTTTGATGTGTTTACTTGTAGAATGGCCTCTTGATTTCGACCTTAGGGTTTATGATGATGATTTATGTATGTGTTGTAGAAAATAACAAGAATATATAACCATGGAACATACCTCAACCATATGTAATATGATAGACAAGCCAAAACATCTCAAATATGGTTTTATTCATGAAATAGAGAAACCTGCTACAATGAAGATGTCCATCTGGAATGCTCAACAGATGGATAAGAAGATATATAATAGATCTGTGAAAAAATTCTCCAATAGAAGACTACAATAAGCCTCCAAAGGTTGGATATACAATGAATACTGGATACGAGTAGATCTAGGTCGTAAGAATGCTAAACCCCCAAGCTAGAAGGTGCCACGCCCTGCTGGATAGACGAAGCTCCTCAACAATTTGGCCTTGCTTCCAAATGTGTCCAATCACCCCAAGAAGGATGCCAAACAATATATCAGTGATGGCAAGAACAACCCAGGTGCCCTAATCCCCAAGATCCCTCTCAAACCATTTGGATCTAAACCTCCTCCAATGAATGGTGCGCCCTCCTAGATGGCTAACACCCTAATAATTCAGCCTCACTCCTGGATGCCTCCAAATGCTCCACAAAACCACTAGAATGATAGATCGGGGCACGGAAATGAAAACCCAAGCGCTCAACTAGGCTAAATATCGTCTATATCCTTAGATCTAGCTACCCTCCGAATAATGGTGTGCCCTCCTCTTGGGAAATTGTCCCACTGTCAATACAAATGAATCCTCCACTGAAGTGCCTCTAGAAACAACCAAGAATGGTGCTAAGACACCTGCCAGAGAAACCCAATACTTGGAATTCCCAAAATCACCTCTCCTTAGCTAGGACGAATCCTCCCTCAATGAATGGTGTGCCCCTCTTGCTAGAAACCCTAGCAGGTGCGCCCTCTCTCTCTCTACCCCTGCAACTGATGTAGAATCCTCCTGCAACTAAGTAGATATGGAACTAGAATGGTGTGGGAGAGTATTACATCTCCGAGACCAAGCTTGGGACAAGCTAGGTGGAATCTTTCACCACCGAATCGTCCTCTAGGGTTTGTTAAGACAAAACCCTCAAAACCCCCAATGTTGGGCTCACTAGCTAAAAGCCAGATATCAACATATGATCATACATGAATGAATGAGTAGAGGCCCTTTCCTTTCCTTTATACTTTTTGGCTCCTCTTGTCCCTCCAAAGTGACTTTCATTTTATTAATATTTAATTAATTAATTAAATCACTTTAATTAATTCATTAACCTTTTTACCTTTGAAAAGCGCCTTATCTCTCCTTTTGGCTTCCCTGGCCACTGAAAGTTGCTTCTATCCATCCCATCCTATAGTGTTTCTCCTCTCGATTCCAATGAGCTATTACACTGAGAGGTTATTCCAAGTAATGTTCCCAAAATGACCTCTTTAGTGAATTTAATTGACTTATAGCTCAAAATAGTCAAAATTATGGAAATCATCAGAATGCAGTAGAACCAAAGCCAACCTGTGCGGAATGTCTCATAATGATGATATATGATTAGAAATGCAAGTTGTACCTCACAATACCTCTCAATAACCCTTGTACTCTCTATAACACTGATCTGGCTACTCTGGTCATCATAAACCTCTTCATTGTGATGATGTCCCAAAGTGGGGACATTACACCTTTGTACTTCACCACTTCAGAAGTTTGGAGTAGTTAGATATTGTCTAAAGGCATGGAGCCTTGAAGCTTAGAAGCCCAGATTTAACCTCAATTGTAGGTCAGGTGGAGAAGAGAGAGTCGTAGATCTCTGAGTTATATAGGATTCGACACTCTGGGTAAATTTGGTCGTTGTTGTGTGGAGTGGAAAATTCCCTCAATCCCGGAGTCCCAAAATAATTGGAAATTGTAGATTGTGCAAGGGAGGTGGATCATCATTTATCGTTCGATTGAGTCTTTCTGCCAATGTTGGAGATGTGGTAGGACAGGGTGAGGACCTACACCCACCAGTCAAGTCACGCTATGACCGGATTTGGCTGGTAAAGATTCTAGAGCATTGGACCGAATAATTGTTTGGGGTAATTTCTCCCGAAACCCCGAAGTCCTAGAGTGTCGGAGCACCTTTCAGCTAAGCGCCTAGTTTTTATCCTACGATCACATGCACAACTTCGCTGGATAAAAGATACCCTCACGAATAGGAAATTTCACGCAATGTTTGTGGTGAAGGGATTTTGGTAAAGAATCCAGGGGTTCTGAAAGGACCTGTGAGCCACTTTGGCTCATGAGAAATTTGATCCTAGACCAAGAGGTCACACCAACCCTTAGGGGTTTTCATCAATACAACAACCCTAAAACTCTGTACATCTAGCCCTAAATAATTGTAATGATAAATTAACAATATATTTTAAGGTTTTACAATGTTTATTACGCGGATGATGAAGAAGAAGGCAATGTCACATGCGCAGAGTAAAGGCATGGAGGGGAAAACTTGAGGAGCTCAGACGCACCAGGCTTAATGGTGCTTGGGACATTGTATGGGGGAGTTAAATGCATGGGGGTGGTGGTGGTGCGTGCCACGCTTCAGTCACATGGAAATTGCCATGCTGGCCTCTTCGTGCCTCCTCTAAGTGCCATGTGTATCGGACTATCATCCCATCTGGGGGTCTGTCTACTGCTGCATCTTTTTCAGCGCACTATTGAAGTATGGGATGCATCGGATTGAGGGAAGTTTGGTACATGAGTTCTTGTCCTTCCCAATTCGCTCCTAGATTTGCCAGTTCATCGACAACCTGATTCTCCTTTCTCTTGATGTGTGAGGGGATGAAGGCCTGATTGGGTTGCAGGAGATTCACAATTGTTCTTAGTATGTAGGAGAGTCTCCAGCAAGGTGAGATTCGCTCTGGGTCATCTCCATTCAATATTTTCCCGAAGAGATTGGTAATGACTGGCGAATCCCCTTCCACAATCAGCTTGGTGAAGTTGTGCTCAATTGCTAATTGTAGGCCTCGGGTGAGCCCCCATAACTCAATAACATTGTTCGTAGTGTGGCCTAGGCTTCCTACATTAATAAGAAGAATATGGCTTCGATGATCGTGGAAGACCACTCCAAATCATGTTGCCCTGGGGTTACCCTTGGAGGCTCCATCGAAGTTGAGTTTGATGAAGCCTTCTGTGGGGGGGCTCCAATACTTGGGGTTGCTTTGAAGAGGTTGAGAGGTGATGGGGGGGGGGGACGAAGTCTGAACCAGATTGACTTTTCAATGCTGCAAAATGATTTTCTCAGAAGGAGGGCCATTCAGATCCGTTGCATGCCAATGTTGTAGCCTGATGGTTTCCAGTATGTTGAGGTGGCTTTGCTTCCAACAGTTCTTCCAAGGGAGCGAATCATTCCTGAAGATTCTTCTATCCCTTTCCTTCAATGTTTTCTGAAGTATAAATCTTGGGAGAAGTTGCCAGATACGATTGAGAAGGGGTCATTGAAAAGCATTGTCTCTCCATTATGCTATGGTGTCGATGATGTTGTCCTACTTGTGGTTCGAGGTGCACATGATCAACGCACCTTGATCCCAAACTTGACTGGTGTAGTGGCAGGTGTTGAAAAGGTGGTTCATAGTCTTGGATTCTTCTCCACAAAGCATACAGATGGATGGACCAAAAAAACCCCTTTTCAAGAGGTTATCCCATGTGAGGATGCTCGAGTGAGTTACAAGCCAGAGGAAGAGACTGATTTTTGGCCAGTGCCTCAGGGCCCATATTTTGTTCCACTCTTTCCTTAGGGGTAACGGATCTGAATGTATTTTAATGGAATAGGATTTTTTTATGCTGAAGGTTCCCCTTGGCAAGTATCCCCATCATAGGATGTCCTCCCCTGCCAGAATGGGGATTTTCCTTTTATTGATTTCACTGTGTCAGGGCCAAAGGTCCATGTGTGCCTCTAAATTCAAGTGCTCCTTGCTTGAAATCCATCCTCTCCAGGTGGGCTCTGTTGGATTATCTTTCCAGTAGTCTACCACTTTTTTCAGGCCCACTTGTGTAGCTGGGATGCTGAAGGTGTCAGCCCAGTCCTCATGCTCCAAAATTGGCCATTACTACCATGAATCTTTCCAGAACAAAGTTGTTTTCCCATTTCTAATTTCCCAGAAGGCGTGACTTGTGACAATATGTCGATTCTTCCTAGTTGCCATCCGGATTAAGGATCTAGGGTTGTCCCCGTTCCATCTAATCAGGTTCCTCTCCACCATGTTGGGTGCATATTTCCTTCTCCAAAGCTTGGCCCATAGATCTTGAGGTTTTTTGAGCCAGCTCCACCAAATCTTAGCGCTTAGGATTTTGTTCATCACGAGGGGATCCCTTAACCCAAGGCCCCCTTGAGCTTTGGGTTTGCAAAGTTTATCCCAGCTGACCACTGCCAGTTTTTTCCTTGTTTTAAGTCCTTTCCATAGGAAATTTCTTTGCAGGTTTTTGATGGTAGTAAGGACAAAGTTTAGGGTTGTGAGAGAAGAAAAAGTATAAACAGGTAGGGATTGTAGCACGGATTTAAGTAAAATGAGGCAACTGGGGAGATTGAGGGCTTTGTAGGTCTAGGAAGAAAGCCTTTTAGAAAAGGAGGAGAGAAGATGCTCCCATGAACTGTTCCTTAGGGTGTTTTCCAGCAAGGGGATGCCAAGGTATATGGATGGAAGGGAGCTTTGGGTGAAACCCAGGATTTCATAGATATGACGTTGAATCAGAGTTGGTGTATTGAAGACGAAAATCTGGGATTTGTCTTTGTTGAAGTCCAGTCTTGAGGCATCACAAAATGTTTGAAGGATCGAGAGGAAAGAGTGAGCTTCCTTTACTATGGGGGAGCCCATCATTAGGGTATTGTCAACAAATTGGTTGTGGGATATTGGAGGAGAGATACCATGCAGGAGTAGACCAATCAATGAATTACTTGCTATGGTAGCGTGAATAGAGAGACTGAGACCCTCGGCCATGATGATGAAAAAAAAAGGGGATAAAGGGTCCCCTTGTTTGATTCCTCTGGAGGGAGAAAAAGGATGAGAGGGGACCCCATTAACCAGGATAGAGAAGAAAGCAGAGGATGTAATATTTAGAATCCAATCCACCCAAGTGTGGTCGAATCCAAAGGCCAGGAGCATTGCACGCATGTAATCCCAACTTAACTTGTCAAAGGCTTTGGAAAGGTCCAGTATTAGGAGCATACCTGGCGTACAGGTCTTCTGCAAGGAGTGAATCACTTTATGCACTAGGATGACGCTGTCCAAGATTTGCCTACCTTCCACATAGCCTGATTGCTCTGGAGAAATGATCTGCGATAGGATGGGCTTGAGTCTTCTGGCAATCACTTTGGTTAGGATTTTATAGATGACGTCGCATAGAGCGATGGGTCGAAACTGCTTGGGGTGATTGATCTGCCCTTCTTTGCGAATGAGGGTTAGGAAAGTAGCGTTGAGAGTCGGGAGGACTTGCCCTGAAGATCTGGAGTCTTCAATGATTTCCCAAACCTCTTCCCTAATCATCTGCCAGCAATGATGGAAGAAGTCGCTAGTAAATCCATCTAGTCTTGGAGCTTTGTCTTTGGGGGTGTCCTAGAGTGCTTGATATACTTCCTTGAGAGTGATGGGCCTGAGCAGAGCTGCATTCTATTCCTGGGTGATTAGGGTGGGTATGTGCTGCGTAATCTTGGAAATGGATTGAGATTTGTTCTGTATGGGTTCCTCCAGGAGGTCTTTCTAGTAAGCGACCAATTCCTTCTCCAGATCCTCATGGGAATGGATGATTTGGCCATTGTTATAGCTTAGCTGCGTGATTTGATTGGTGTGTCACCGCTGAAGGGTGCACCTGTGAAACAATTTGGTGTTTCGATCACCCTCCTTGAGCCACTGGATGCAAGATTTTTGTTTCCAGAGAATTTCTTCTTGGGGTTTCCTGTCTTCTAGATGTTGGCTTAAAGTTGCTTCCTAGGTTTTGAGGTCTTCAGTGAGGCCCTTCTCCCAGATTTGTCTTTGTACAATTCTCATTTGATCCTTCAGGTGCTTTTGGGAGGTGAAAATATTGCCAAAGGTTTGCCTATTCTAGAGTCTGAATTGTTGCTTAAGATTCTTAAGCCTTTGCTGGAATCAGTACATCTTGGAGCCGTAAGGTATCTCTGCCTCCCTCCACCACCCATGGATTGTTTCATGGAAATCCAGGTGGATGAGCCAGAACTGTTCAAACCTGAAGGGTTTTCAACTTGGGTTGGCCGACACATCTAGCCATAGCTGAATGGGCCAGTGATCTGACCCATGAAAATCCAAAATGGTTGCCTCAAGAGCTATGCCTTCCAATAGTAGGGAGTCTGATATTAGGAACCGATCCAGTCTGCAAGTTATTTGATGGGTTCCAGTTCTTTTGTTTGTCTAGGTGAAGGTGTCATTGGGGGTTTCTAGGTCAATGAGGTTGATGTTATCTATAAGATTTTGAAAATCATTGGATTCCTGTTCCAGGCGTCGAGTTCCTCCTTTTTTTTCATCCAGGTTGCGTATCAGGTTGAATTCTCCCCCTACAATCCATCTGTTGTCCTTGGTTAAGGTAGACAAGTACTCAATATTTCTGAGGAAGGATTGTTTATCCCTGGTACTGGCTGGTCCGTAGACATTGGATAGGTGGCCAGGTTTATTGGAGTCGATGAGCCTGTAGGCGGTTGTGATGGACCATTTGGTTGCGATGAAGGTTTCCATAATGGTTGTGCTGGAGTTCCAGAGTATATCTAGGCCTATGGCTATGCCTGTGGTTGTTGTGTATACAACTTTCCCTTGATTCCAACAATAGGGGAGAAGCTTATCTATGTCTTCAGTGGTGCATTTTGTTTCTTGGAGAAATATTATGTTTGGTTTCTCTGCTAAGATCAAATATCGTAGAAATGTTTTCTTGCTACGCCCATTGAGACCTCTTATATTCCAGCAGAAGATCTTCATGAGGAGGAGGGGGAGGGGAGAGGGGTAAAGTTGTCCGAGATGAGCTTGATCTTCCCGGAGTTCACCATGAAGTGACCTATCTCTTGTATGAGATTATTCTCCGACTTCCTTCCTCTTCTCTTTTCATCTTTCTGGGGTTTGCTCTGATCCTTTGGTTGGTTCACTTGTATTCCCAAACCCTTGTTAGATCTGGCTGTGGATCTGGTTAAGGAGTTAAGGAAGACCTTGTGCACTTTTCATAGTTGATCTGGGGGTATGGTGTATAATTTATGGTGTTGATATGCATGCTCCAGGTGTTCCAGGTCCACACCTGCTAGTTCTTTCTCATCGAGGTCCATCTCGGCATCCCCCTCTGTTGTTTCTAGGTGATCCTCTATTCGAGTTATGGGGTTTGTTGATGAAATGTTTGGATTCATCTCCGACATTGATCCCTCTTTCCCTTTGCTTGTTTGTTGGGGTATTTCCTCAGTCTGCACCTCTTTGGGGTCTGAGGGGTTCTCCGATTGATCTTGTAGGACCGCATATTTGTTTCTGGTGGACAGATATTTACTTGCTTGGGTTGTCTTCTTTCTTCCTCCTTGTCTTCACTTTCCAGGTGCATGAGAGAATCCATCCTTGTCTTTGCTTGCATCTAAATTCCCCTCTTTGTTTGTGGCATTGAGGGGGCATTCTCTGAAGAGATGCCCATGTTCATGGCATTTCCTACATATGAACAGAATATGCTCATAGTCAATGGTTTGTAACCAGCCCTCATCATGGTATTCTAGGACTATGGATCCCAGGAGCGGCTTGGCGATATTCAGGTATACAAAGATGCATGCATATGAGGTGTATCATCTTTTCTTAGTGGCCTCTGAATATTTGACATAGACACCAATGGTGTTACTTATGCCTGCAAGGACCTCCTCCAGCCAGAATTCCTGAGGTAGGGAATATAGTCTGATCCACACTGGCCCATGTGCGAAGTATTCCATCTCAGGGCTAAATTTCTTTGTCTAGAACCTCAAGAAGAGTCACGCTAAGTTGAAAAAATACGGCCCTCCGTAAAAAATGTGGTTTCGGTCCTCAAGGTTGTGCAGGATGATGGTGAAGAAACCCTTGGAGCCCAGCTGCAGTTCATAATGTCCTTTGGGCTTCCACCAGTGTTGTATCCATTTGACCAGGTCTCGTTCCGAGGGCCAGAGCCCTAGAAATTTACTTACTAAGGCATAATATCTCATATATTTCTTCTGCTTCTCAATGCGGGGAGAACTTACAATGTATTTTTGGGCCTGTGGTGCTTGTGGGATACACTTTCTTGGTAGCCATGGCCTTGACGCATTTGTGGGTGTTGGTTCTTTCCCTGAATCAATGTCCATATCCTTGTCTTTGAAGGTTCCTTCGGCCAATAACTTATATCATAGATCGGGGGGAGGTTCGAAGGTGGGCCGCTTAGATCCTTCTCCCATGCTTCCATTCGCCATTGCCTGGCTGTATGTGGGGCCTCTCGGCCCTCCCTCCTTCAGAGACATGCACCCCAATGGGGTGAGAATTTGTATCAGAGCAGCAGAAACCCTAAACCCTAGCTTGGTGCCACAACTCCTATCATAATATTTCCCCCCCTTTTTAAATTTTCGTATCCATGAACACTCTTGACATAAATAGCCTTATATATTTCATGAAACTCCCGTGGAGCCATTTTTATTAACTATCATATAACTTTGTGTGAAGTGTGAAGGTAAGAGATGATTCCTCATACCAAACATGTGTGTGTGTGGAGTCGCCAAGGTGAATCTTAAATGCCTACACAATGATGATTATTTCACCATACAATCACATGGTCTTCAAAGTTTGCATAGGGAAAGATCTTTGTCCCTCAATGGAGTCACCAGATGAGTAAACTTAGATAAGGATTTGGTTTCTACTCATCAATGAATGTTGAAGTATAGACTTTGTATTTCCAATCATAATGACTCAATTCTCCCTGACAATGGAACCAAAATGTTACCACGCAATATAACATCTTAGTGAAAATCCCTCACAAGGCACAAGACTAGTGGAACAATGGAAGATGTCACCACTATCACCTAGGCAAAAACTTCCCTCTCTTTAGTGAAATAGTAAATCCAACACAAGGGAGGCTTCCCCGATAGCCTCCAAGAATCCCTAGGAAAGACGTTATCAAGTCTAGGGCCTCTTGGTTAACTACTTAATCTACCACCAATGAAATAAGACAGACAAAGTAAGGATAAGGTGGTGAGTAAAAGTTATTTCCAGATTTGAAGAGATGGGGATCTAGGTCAATCTAGGAGGTTTTCCAAGTCAAATTAAGTCTTAAGAGGATCCCCAAACACTGTAAAAGAAGAAAAAGCTCAAGGTTGTTCTAAAACTTCGAAAAATATATTATATTATAGCATGAAAACAAGTTATTATAGTAACAATAAAATCATCCCTTTAACAAGTAATAAACCAATGAAACAAGAGGGATAAGCCATGGACTAAATTAGGGATTCATTCATCAACAAAATCATACATTTTAAATGGAATATAATAGCCCTAAAACCCTATACGTCCATCCCTAAATGGATGTAATAATAAATTGGCAATATATTTTATGGTTTTATAATGTTTATGAGGTCAACAAAGTGCATAAAAAGTCAAAATGCCTAGGTTATTTATGGATGAAAATGAATAGTTTCGGTTGCAAAACCCTAATCTACCCTAAAACAATAAAAAAAAATAAAGTTTAATTTCATAAATTAATGATTGATTATTGGGAGAGTGACTAGTGGCTACTATTTTGGGGGGGATATGGGGTCAATTAAGGATTCCTTTGGAGAGAAATGAGTGGATTTTAGGGTGATATCTATAGTTTTTTCACTACTAACCCTAGAAGACACTCCTAATATATTAAGGATGATTCAAGGGAAGGTTATTTACTAGTAACCTTCTAATATCTTTAATAAGAAGGGCTTGTTCAAGAAAAATCCAAGAGAATGCTCAACCAACACTAGAGAAGAAACATTACACATAAACAAATTCATAAACAAAACCAAAAGATGACAAGAGACCACTGACTCGAGAAATCCTTCATACATCAAAACCATAGAAATCAATATCCATGAAGTAGTAAAGCATCCACAAGCATTTCTTCTCCCAAAAATCGTTCTAACTAGCCATCCATAGAATTTTTCATAAGAGAGAATGTAGAAGTAGAAACGTAGTGATGTATCTCCACAAGTAGCAATAATTTACAAGTGAGAAGTGCTTCTCTTATTTATAGGAGAGATCCATCATTCTTCTCACATAATAGAATCCCTAAAAACATAAAATAATTCCTTTATCTCTCACAAATCCTAGAGAAAAGACAACAACATATAAAAAAAATACATGATACATGAGTATATAGGTCACTAACACCCTCATTGATGCCTCCAAGATGAAACAAAGTAGCTCAAACATCAAATCACCCCCCATAAATGTACCCTCAATCTCACACATGTGGCATGTGTGGCCTCATGAAGTTGATGCATCACTCCAAAATGATGTCTAGGGGATAAAAAGAGAAATGTTTCCATGAAGGGGTACAACATTTCATCTCCAAGTGGTGTGTCATGTCCCCAAGAGGTGTGACGTCTCATCAAAAGGTGATAAATCATCATCAAGAAGTCCAATGTCCCCTCAAAGGTGCAACATCCCATCTAGATGTGCCAAATCATCATCATCATCATGAAACGTCCCATCAAAAAAAGGGGTCACGACATACCCCATGAGTGCTAGGGTGTCTCGTTAAGGGACCCATTTCATGAAAAGGCTCAACATCCTGCTATAAGTGTGGAATGACCTCTCTTAGGTAGTGGGGATGGCCTCCATGAAAGTGTGCTAGTATCCCCTCAATATCCTCCAAAGGATCCAAGTGTCAATCAAGCATGTGGCTATGTATAATCCATCATTTGAGGAGGGGCTCATGTAGTCCAATGCATAATGAATACTGGAAGCAAGGTAAACAATTAAAACACAACATATAAAATGAGTTATATCGATGCAAAAGCCATTAGATATATCTAATTAAGTATCTTCATCAAACTTCACACGATCTTACAAGGTTATAAAATTTTCCAAGTTTAGGTATGGGAGGATTATTATTACCCCCTATTAGGTGTGTCAGTACCTAGGATAATAAGTATGTCCCAAGAAACGCATCAAGGAGTATGTGCAATGGTATGTGGTATGGTAAATTTGGGTTTACATCACTAGTGGATTTCATTGACATGCAAGGCCATATATGATAGTCATCCTCATGAGCGTCTTTGTAGAGGGAGTGCTTATGAAATGAGGTACCCTTTCCTCAACATTGTGTCTTTCCAAACACCCTTTTTTTCCTTTTTATGTATTTGATCTGGATTATTTCCAGAACAAAATGAAAGTGGATATATAACAATTAAATATACAAATATATTGCAATAAACATAGAGATATAGTAATGCACAATTTTTATTAATGAGAGAATGTACAAAAATTGTATAATTGTACAGTGAATGACTCGCTAGAATGGTGGCATCTTATATCTAAGAAGAGATGTGATGGCTATGCTTATTCGCAAGAAGATTATGATGTTTACAATGAGGCTCTAGAGGCCTTTTTAACACAAAGAAAATCCAAAACCCTAACCTCGAAAGATGAAACACCAAAAGTCAAGTGGGCCCCGATGGGTAAGTTGGTACGTCAACCTCCTAAGGGCGTACATTTTGCATACGATCTATGTTTGGAGTGCACGATAGATCGTTTGAAAGGTCTATCCTAGGAATACACATTTTTATGTCACACTCTAGATAAATCCTACATTGTAGTTGTGGAGGGCTCATAAAACATTGTTTAGGGTCTCAAAATGACCTTGGAAGTTTGGGACTCGAAAAGTTGTAGAAAAACTGCCAAGGTGGAAACCCTTATTTTGAGCCAGTGGAATAGGTGGGTGGCCACTGATTTCCACTTGGATCAGTATTACTTCAACCTCTTTTGGCCTTTGAATTTGATTTCCTAAGTCATTTAATAAGATATGAAATCATTGTATGGGACTTGGGGTGATGGCCTCTTAGCAAGGGGGTAGAGCTCATGCTTCACTTTCTTTCTTGGTTTTTAGACTTTTTTTTTCTTGTTTGTTTATTTTCCTTTCATTTTGAATTACATGTTTTTATATTTCTATATCATTTTTTTATAAAGTTGCATCAACCTCGGGCTTCAAGCCCCTTCTTCTCGTGGGATTATGAAGAATGGAACTTTTTGGCATACATGTAACAACCAAACCAAAATAAAGGAAAATGAAGAAAGGACATATGGAATATGTTATGTATGGTAAAGGATATGGACATGCTATTGTATTAAGGCCCCCCAATAGTATGACTTTTCCCAAGAGTGACAACACTTGACTAGGAGATGATGATGACCACCAAGGTGAAACAAGGAAAAAAACATAAATTCAAAGCATCATGATTCATTATCCAATCCAATCCAATCCATTATCACCATTTTCATGCCAAAAATATTGATCATCACTCAATATGAAGTGTCAAAACAATGTACCTCAGTGTGCCATGCACCATGCCATCTTACGTGAGTGACTTGAGCATGTAATGGAAGGCATGCATGGGAAACTATTTGTGGAGAGTCTGGAATGTCATCATTGGAATTGTTGTCCAAAATATGGATATAGAAGAAACAATATCCTTTAGTGGACCAATAAGGAAGGACGACAACATTCCTTAGAGAGCACACAAAAATGTACAAGTCATCCGCAACAAGCAAGGAGAAAAGTAGAAGTATTTCTATGTTAGTTCTGTAATAGTTGTCAGTGTAGTGTCAATCCATTATTGTAATAAAACATTTGCCACTCTAAGTAAATAATGGTGATGCCTATTTTTATTAATAGTCAGATTGTGTTAGTAAACGATGCCATAAAGTTCTCTTGGTAATCTGATTGCGCAAAGAATGGAAAAATAATAAAAGCAACATTTACCATTGTATAAGATGTTATTGATTGTTTAAGAAGGGATAGAATCCCCTAATAAAAGCGATGAAGTTTTTTCGAGTCTTGAGTTATCTATTCTTTTGGTGTAATTCAAATTTTCATTTTCACTGTGAGAGAGAGATCATCTTTGTTTTCTTGTTCAGTGAGTGTTGAGAAATAATGCACACCAAAGGGACTGGTGCACATCTATTGTTTGTGTTGAGCGTGTGATACAAAATCTCCTTCAGTTATTTTGTTGCAACGTGAAGGAATAAACACAAGCATCCAATGTCCTCTCTCTAATTGCTGAGCGCGCCCCTCTCAAGAAGATTAATACGCCCTCCATCAAAAAAAAATTCTCAATTGCTTAACACGTCCTCTCACACTCAGATCACCCTCTCCATCACTAATTCTCCCTCTCCATTACCAATTCTCCCTCTTCATTATCAATTTTCCCTCTCCATCACCAATTCTCCCTCTCCATTACCAATTCATCCTCTCCATCACCAATTCGCCCTCCATCACCAATTCTCCCTCTCCATCATTAATTTTCCCTCCAAAAAATGCACCCTCCATCTAACAATATGCTTAATTGTTGAGCATGTCCCCTCTCTAGCAGATCCATCAGTTCCCTCCATCAAGAAATTGTTTTTCCCATTGTTGAAGCGCTCTCACACTTCCAGATCAATTGGTATCAGAGCGTGTTCTGTCCTTGGGACCAGAACTTCATCCACCAAGTCAATTTTTTTAGGGGGGGCGATCTTCCTTTTAGTAGCACGTTTATGCTAAGAACATGCCTTTCACCCTTTGCAAGGTTTTTGTCACACCCTCCTCAGGGTCTACTCTAGACTACCAACAATGTTGCCTCAACCCGAAGCCTCCAGTTAGGACTCGAATGCAAACACATCAAGCCCAGTGGTCGATTTGGTGTTGGCTCTTCTGGAATTGATTCGCCTTCAACATCGAATACCTCTAGCAAGAATGTAGTTGGACATCCGTTTTCAATTACCCAAGTTCGTTGGTCAAATGAATGGAGAGATCATGGATTCTTGGATCCGAAGTCTCTCTGCATGTTTCAAAACCTCGCTTGATATGGAGGAGACTACCAAATTACAAATAGCCAGTCTCCAACTTGAGGGAATCGCCCAAACTTGGTGGGACACACACTTGACCAACACATAATTGATCATCGAGCTCGACACTCCGTCCCTGACAATTGGTTGCATTACTTCATGGGAGACGTTATGTCAAGCCTTGAGAGAATGCTTCTACCCTCTAGGCTACCTTCACAATTTTCTCCCAAAGTGGTTACAACTTCGATAAATTTCCAATCAGACGGTGCAATGCTACATCGACGTCTTCTGCAAGCTACACATCCAAATCCATATTAGAGAACCAGATGAGGTATTATTAATTAAATTAAATTCTAGTTTATTGTTACCTCTCCGATGGGAGGTAGATATTTTTTATAACGCTTCTCTAGATAAGGCTTTCTTACGGGCCTTGGCCATAGAAAGAAAGATGGCTCCTCACATTTGATATCCGCCAAATCAAACCCAGGTTGATAACCCATCCCCTTCTCATTCTCCACCTTATTCTTCTTCCTCATCGATGACCAAAAAGGAAATTTGGTGTAATTTTCACAAGACCAACTCTCATAAGTCAACCGACTGTCGAGCCATTAAAAATAGCCACCCCCATCATACCTTGTTTGTAGAGGCCACACCCACTGAGTTTCCCGGGAAACCATAAATCATCTCTCTCACCAACCCCACCGAAGCTGACCCATCCCTCATTCTCATGACTCTAATAGAACCAAATAACCATAATGTTCCCCTATTCACTCACAACTTCCAAATTAAAAATGATCTCACCACTCTCATTCTGGACAATGGCAATCAAAAGAATATGATATCCCAAGAATTAGTCCAACATCTGCAACTCCCCGCTACCCCACACCTCAATCCATATCATCTTGGTTGGGTACAGAAGTGCATCCCTCGCATTACTATTGCTCGATGTTGTGACGTCACTTTCACCATTGGTCCTTTTCGTGACACTATGATCTGCGACGTGTCACCATTAGATTGTGTCGATCTCCTTCTCGGTCTCCCTTACCAACAAGACCGACAAGCGGTGTATCACACCAAGACTCATCAGTACCACCTTCAACAGGCTAGGCACACCTATGTACTTACTTCATCGTCTATCGCTTCACCACTACTGTGAACCGATACCATAGCCCCTCACCATGTTATCAATACCAACAATGTCTCTCTTTGTTTGACCTGCTATGTTCATCCCACAAACCTCACTAATCCGATACCTCCCGACATACTTCCTCTTCTCCCGAAATTTACCAATGTCTCTCAGTTTTCCTCAAGGTGCCCAACCCCTCGAATCCTTTCTCCATCCATAGATCTCATTCATGATGCAGCTTTACCCAATGCTCCAACATCTCGTCCGGTTACCCAAAACACTATCGAGCGCCCTCTAGTTACCGCTTATCATTCTCTCATCCAAGCCACACTCAAAGATCACTATCCCTTACCCTAGATTGCCCCTCAATTTTCTCTAGGAGCCATGCCTAAACAGGGAGGTCACCCAGTGAATTACCAATCTGAGACTATGTCGACAGCCAAATTTCATTCCCGCCACTTTGCCAAAGAATTCCATCTATGGATTTCGGATTTACAAAAGTGGCACCCTTACAATAGATCCACACCCTCTTCCACAGACTTCTTACCTTTCAAGGTCTGTCTTGGATTTGAGTATATAACGCCCACAAAGATGCCTCTCATTTTGACGACCTCGGGATCAACACATCAACACCGACAAGAATAGGTTGATCATATTGGTGCTCATGATTTATCACAGGAACACATTTCAGTCCCAACATCCTTGCCACTAACACCGGATCATGCAAAGAACCATCATGTTTCATATCTGGTCGGAAAACAATGCCAAACTCCAGAGACATGACAAGTGGCTAAAATTCAAGACAGTGCAACGACAGTTCCCTCGGTGGATGGAGGAATCAGGGACATTTCCGGATCTAAACAAGGAGGAATTGGACCAATAAGGAAGGACGCCAACATTCCTTAGAGAGCGCACAACAAAGTACAAGTCATCTGCAACAAGCAAGGAGAAAAGTAGAAGTATTTCTATGTTAGTTCTTTAATAGTTTTCAACGTAGTGTTAGTCCATTATTGTAATAAAACATTCACCACTCTAAGTAAATAATGGCGATGCCTATTTTTATTAATAGTCAGATTGTGTTAGTAAACGCTACTGGAAATTTCTCTTGTGAATTTGATTGCGTAGAGAATGACAGAAGAATAAAAACAACATTTACCATTGTAGAATATGTTATTGATTGTTTAAGAAGGGATAGAATCACCTAATACAAGCGATGAAGTTTTGTTGAGTCTTGAGTTATCTATTCTTTGGTTGTAATTCAAATTTTCGTTTTCACTGTGAGAGAGAGATCGTCTTTGTTTTTCTGTTCAATGAGTGTTGAGAATGAATGCGCACCAAAGGGACTGGTGCGCATATATTGTTTTTGTTGAGCATGTGATACAAAATTGCCTTCATTTCTTTTGTTGTAGCATGAAGGAATAAACACAAGTGTCCAATGTCCTCTCTCTAATTGTTGAGCGTGCCCCTCTCAAGCAAATTAATACGCCCTCCATCAAAAAATGATTCTCAATTGCTTATCACACTCTCTCACACTTAGATCATCCTCTCCATCACTAATTCACCCTCTCCATTACCAATTCACCCTCTCCATTATTGATTTTCCCTCTACATTACCAATTTTCCCCCCATCACCAATTCTCCCTCTCCATCATTAATTTACCCTCCAGAAAATGCACCCTCCATCTAACACTATGCTTAATTGTTGAGCCTGTCCCCTCTCTAGTGGATCCATCAACGCCCTCCATCAAGAAACTATTTCTCCCATTGTTGAAGCACCCTCACACTTCCAGATCATCTAGTTACCCCCAAAAGTGAGGGGGTAATAGGAAATAATGATGCATATAGGCTCCCACCCCAACTAATTCTTGATTTGAGAAGTAGGGGCTACCATACTCTAAGACAAGTGGCTCGAGGAATTAGAACTTTGTATAGGCCACAACATTGTCTTTCTTGGGAGGAGATTGGAATCCAAGAGGAAAATGCAATAATATGGGAATGATACACTCAAAGTTTAAGAGGTTGCTTCACAAATTTGAATGATGAAGAATGTCAACTCATTTGGTCTTTGAATCCTACAAGAAATTATGAGTGCAGGCTAGGATACAAATCCATTTCTATAGAGGGTAATGAAAGTCCACAATCCTAGTGGTCAAGGATTTTATCGAAATTAAAATGTCCATCCAAATAAAAAATCTTCATGCGGTTATTGTTAAATAATAAAGCCTTAACATGGGACAATTTTCAAAAAAGAAGATATGAGGGACCTGGTCAGTGTTTTCTTTGCAAAGATGACTCTGAGATCAAATCTCATCTAATTATGACCTGTTCTTATACTCTAGAAGTCTAGGAGGAAACAAATTGCTTGATTGGTTTGAACAATGCTTGGAAGGGGAACTCCATTGAATAATCCCTTAGGAACTAGTGTATGGACAAGGACAAAAACAAGTATAAATCTCTCCCTCTAACCATAGCTCCAAGAATCTAGCTAGATTGAAAGTCTAATATCTTTGAAGATAAGGATACTTTCCATTGAAATGCACTATTCAAAGTTTGAACATCCTCTTTGATTTTCCTCAATATAAAGACAGATGCATCTCAAAGCACTCCAATAAAGAAGAAATAAATAAAGAATTGCCATGGGATTTTTTTGATGTAGCCTCCTAAGGATCTCCACCTAAAGGTGGGGCTAGGGGGATTTTACATCTCTCCCCCACTCACAACATATCGTTTAAGGTTGGACTAGGTAGTAATACAAATATTTTTTGTGAACTTATGGATCTAAAATTGGTCTTAATGCCAATTCAAGAAAATGGTGTTTCTCAGATCCAAATTTATGGAGACCCTCTGCTTTTGATTCAATGGATGAAAGGAGAATTCCATTTTCACAACTTCACACTGCAACCTATTTTCCATGACATCTTTCTTCTAAAACCAATCTTCTCTCACATTTCTTTTATGCATGTCTGCAACCTATTTTCCATGACATCTTTCCTCTAAAACCAACCTTCTCTCACATTTCTTTTATGCATGTCTATAGGGACAAGAACTCTAGAAGTGGACAAGCTATCTAAGGTTGGAGTTGTGTCGAAAAATCAAATCTGGCAGATGCCTGACAACACCCCTGCACACTCCTTTGAATATCTTCATGCTCCTTGGTTCTAATTTTCTTCTAATTACTTTAGAACTTTAGAATTGGGGTCTCTCCATGGAAAGTTTGATTGGGTACCTTCAGGAAGACTAGTAGCACTTTTTCAAGGTATACAGATGACTATACTTTTTTGAAAATTTTGACAAGAGTTGTATATGATGTTTTCATTAGTATAGATTATAATATAGGATCTATTTTTTAAGAGAAAAAATTGGATCTTCAGTCTTTTGACTAAAGCTATAGGCCTTTAAAGGTAGACTTGAATGCTACTCAACACCTACCACTATAATCGTGCTTATATAAATAAAATTGCTAGATTGTTTTCCATGGAAAAAAAAGTAATTGAAAGCAAAAAAAATCATATTCCTTCCGTAGGTGCATTCTACATCATAGTAGGAGGAAGATATTCAATTCCTTCAAATCTTGACTTGGGGAAATGTTTACACCTCAATGAATTTGATCACTCCCTCATAATAGAACATAGATCTACACTCTAATTTACTTCAAATTATCAATACAATAAATATTTTCCTGTAAAACTATTCTAAAACTTGATAGAAATTCTAAAACTTGATAGAGATCCATGGATGAGTATTGAATTTGTGAAAAAGTTGAAGTTAAACATTGAATA
>JZKD02S0731534.1:0-14990 GCA_000966675.3 Picea glauca | reverse complement strand
TAACTTAACGCATCATAATGAGAGAAAAAGTTTTATCATCATAAAAATCTGGATCACTCGCGAGCAAGTGTCCTCAATAATAAGTTTGGTAAGTGCGCCAGAGCGGGATGTTACAAGTTGTACTTCCTATTGTTACACATTATTTTTGTCACCTCAGTGATCACCTAATGACATGTGTGCATGTTCCCAAAAAAATATTAAAAGAGACTTTCTCCATGGGAAAAGTGATTTACTTTCCTCTACCAAAAACCATATGAAGGAAGGTCGTCACACCCTGCTAAATACACAGGGTGCGACGATGCCTGATCGTCGCACTCTGCATCATACCTAGAATGCGACGTCGTCACATGATGTTAAGTGTGTAGGGTGTGATGATGCTTAAATCTTGGGAAAAGTCAAATTTTACAAATGTTCTAGAAGGGGATCTTCTAGAAGATGAGGTGGCCTCCGATCGGTTTAGATCTTACTCGCTTCTCTGATTTGGTGGGATCATCCTAATATCCTCATCCATATCTCTTTCACACTATATAAAGAGGGATCTATAATTTCGATCCATGTTGCGACAAAGTATTCATGATTTGTATTGATACATAGATCCACTTTGTATGTCTCGTGGCTATGTCCAAATTTGAGTTCTTTTAAAGCATAGATCCACAATGTATTCCTGGTGTTTGTACTGAATCATGATGACATGGATCCACAATGTATGTTTGGTGGCCATGAATCACTTGATACTTATGATTATATTTACTTGTAGTCTAAGCATGGGAATGCCTACCTCAAACATGGTATGAAATTATGCAGATGCTTGTTTGTTTACAGGTTCATGATTGATGCGCTCCTTGTTTTTGACACACACATTCTACAAAGTATTTTAGATGTCACGCGTTACACTTCATACTTTGTGGGGCATTCTGTTACACATTATTTTGGTTACCTCAGTGATCACATGACGACATGTGTGCATGTTCCCTAAAAAATATTAAAAGAGTCTTTCTCCATGGGAAAAGTGATTTACTTTCCTCTGCCAAAAACCATATGAAGGAAGGTCGTCACACCCTGCTAAATACACAGGGTGCGATGATGCCTGATTGTCACACTCTGCATCATACCTAGACTGTGATGTCGTCACATGCTGCTAAGTGTGTAGGGTGCGGCGATGCTTAAATCTTGGGAAAAGTCAAATTTTAGGAATGTTCTAGAAGGGGATCATCTAGAATATGAGGTGGCCTCCGATTGGTTTGGATCTTACTCGCTTCTCTGATTTGGTGGCATCATCCTAATCTCCTCATCCATCTCTCTTTCACACTATATAAAGAAGTATCTCTCATGGAAAAGGCTATGGTGGAATAGGTTAATATTTGTATGGAGAGTTCTTCTTCAGATTGTGCTTGAGAGCTTTGCTTTAGTTCTTCAAGTCAGATTGTGGATCTTCTTCATTCAAGATATTTGGAGCAAAGATGTGTGTGTTGAAGCAAATAGCCATCGAAAGGGGACCTTGCAACATCAAGGCAAGGGTTGTATTCTCCAATTTCTATTCACTTAATACATTAATGCATTTCTTCCCTATATAAGCATCTCGTCTTCTATTGTATAATTCCTTGATCATATACATAGACTTCGTTAGAATATATAGATACTTGTTCCTCTTCTTTGTTGGTTTGTGATTCTTGGACATGCTTTCTATTATGAAAACTCAAGGAAGGAGCTACAAAGATGACACTAGTGAGGACAAGCGTTGTTTAAAATGTATGTCACTTGTAGCTCATTAAACTAGTTCATATGATGATGACGTTTAAGGTGAAGTGTGAATTCTGTTATGTTTTGTTCTAGTTTCTAGTGGGATCTAGGGAGATTTGTTTATGTCCACATTTACTGATTAATCCGATAACACCTATTAATCTTTCTCTTCCTGTGATGAAACTCTGGCAGGATGCAAATGAAGATCCAAATGACGTTACGAGAAGAATGAATCAAATCATCGAAGTTCAGCAGAATAGAGTGGAATTGGATGATAAGCTTCAAAAGTACCCAGATAATATGAAATACCTTTTTGATAAAAAATCCAAAGACAGGGAGTTCCTTCCTAGCGATTTAGTTCTAAAATGGGAAGTTATAAAGGAAGATGCAGGGAAACATGGAAAATTCGACCATATCTAGTTTGGACCTTTCAAAATTGTAGTTGCTGAGGGAAAAAAACTCATTCTCACTGGAGAATCTTGATGGAGAGATTCTTGACGCTCCTATCAATGGGCGTTACTTAAAATATTTCATGCAGTAGTCACATTTCATATTTCCATTGTATATATCAGATTGAATTGACATTGGCTATTTTAATTTTCAATTTTCCTTTTCTTTTTGTAAATTATCTGAGTCATTTGATCATTTGTTGTAAATATTTTCAATAAATTTATGATTGCTTGACATCATTGAAATGAAAAATAAAACATTTGTATCACATATCATCTCTTTTCTACAAGATTTTTTGACATTTTTCATTTTATTCCTTTTGCAGAATATATCTTGTTGAACAGGAGATGAGGATGAATACAAATTCGACACTCATTTTTCAAACATTTTATTTCTCTAAAAATAGGTGATAAAATAATAATCTGCCTTGCTGAAAATTCAAAAGGAAAATAAGGTATGAGTTCCTACTTTTCTTATGGTTCAAACAAAATTTTAAAGAAAATTCTTTTTGAAATGAATGTGAAGGAAGTTTTCCTCATGATAATACTATCACTCGACCCCAAAGTCAGAGAGGTATAAAATTACAAGTTAAAGTGTCATACTAAGAAATTCTAAAGCCATCTCTGAAATAAAAATAAAATAAAAATAAATAAGCTCGAAGGAAGTCTGAACTAAATACACAAACTTGTGTAGGATTAAAATATTTTGTGTCAGGTCCTCTGAACCCTCGATTTGGTTATTTTTACCTATCCCCAAGTTCATATCCATATCATAGTTTCTTTATGCTTTCTTAGTCTTTGTAGAAATAAAGGAACTTACCTTGACTCTGAAAACTTAAAAACATACTTTCAAAACAAGATTAGGCGAAAATCTTTATGTTCCTTTGATTTTAAGTGAAAAAGTATGTCTAGGATAATCCTGATAATTTTAGGTCTTCTATTGGACTTTAAACTGACTAATTTTCTCAAGGAGGATCCCTGAAATCTTAATATTCCCATAATTGTTTTTCCTATAGGTGAAGGTGTATGAAAATTGGAAGAAGGTTAGTTTCAGAGTATTCTTAAAATTGTTGACAGACCTTCTTTTCAAAATTTTAAACAGATATCATCCCTTGTATGATACATACAAATTGATTGCCCCCACTTCAAAATGTTAAAAGATAAGATAGAAGGTGAAAGGAAATTCATAATTTGATTGACCCTATCTTGTCCAAAAGAGATGATGAAAGGAAATTCATATATTGATTTCCCTCATCTCAGCAAAGTGCGAAAGTGTTAATTGAAGTGGTGAAAGAAATTCAATGGGAGAATTAGATAACTTCACTAGGGTAATGAACATGCTCGCTGGTAGTGAAGAAATATCTATGATATCTGTGAGACTGTCATACATATCCATATATCATACTCCGTCATCTAGTTCTCTTTCCAATGATATTTAAATCCTGAACCAACTAGGGATCCACTAAATAATTTGTTACATCTGCTTAACCTTGAAGCAAACAAAGTCGGTTGAAGACTGATATTTTAGTTAAAGTTATTTTGATTATCTTAAACAATTATAAAATTAGTTTTAGGAAAATGAAATTTTAAATAGCCTAACTTGAGATCAATCACTAAGTATGTTTTGAAGGTTTTTTGAGATTTGGTTAAGTTCATTTTTCTATGTATGATTAATTCCTAAATAAAACTAGAACATGTTTTTCAAAAATAAATAATGACTCCATTTACCCAATAAAGACACTTGGTCTACTGTTCTTTCACACCTCACAGGGAACCACAATCCCTAGATGGAGCCTTTGTTGGAACAAACATAATTTTGAGCTTTTGAGCTTTTTATATTTTACCTCTTAGAAGTAAACTTTTACCCCAAAAAGCCGAAAAACTAGAAAGTGGCCCTTTAAAATTAAAATAAATCCATTGGTTGTTATTTACCAATAAGGCGCTTATGATATCTATCATCAATAAGTAACTCTAATTTGATCGAACGGTCCTAATGACCACTGAAGTTTTGAAGCCGCCTGAGTTTTAAAAGAAATCCTTTAATGACTGTTACAACTCCACGCTTCGAGTATTCTAGCAAACCCAAACAAGGAAAACCCCTAAACTCCAAAACCCAAAGATAACCACTCGTGACTTTTCCTAAAGATATTAAGGATACGAGTCATATAGCATGTGTCCTTTAAAAATCTTTCCTTGAGTTGACATGTGGCACTCATTTTTGACATTTACGTCAGATGATTCACACGTTTTCAAGTGACACATGACACCTTTCTTTTTTTGACACGACATCAGAATGACATCATCCCTTCCATGTCACTTCAAGATATTTCTCTTCGAGATTTTTTGATTTCACGATGCCCGCATTATTAAAGCGTCGAAGTAAAGTGATTACAAAAAGTAAAAAGGGTTTTCAAGGAATTAATAAAACAGTTCACGACTTTAATTAGTCATGATTAAGAGTTAATTAATTACTTCATAGTTTTGGATTTCGGGAAACTTCTATTGTGCTATATTAAAAAATTATGAATTTCGAACTTCTGAAATACTTAAAGTTAATACAATGTTTTAAACATGATTAATTAATATTTAAAAGTGATTACTCAGAGATTAACTCCTCCGTGAATTAAGACTTTGGCAGATTTCCACCCTGTCACATCGAAAGCTCTTGAACGTGAACCGTCAAAGTATTAATGACATTTATGATTGAATAAGGTTAATGTTTTAAAATAAGTATTGTGAATCACTAGGTAATGAATTCCATTAAGTTTAATAAATTCTTCGCCAGTAAATCTGTACGAAGATCAATAAACCTTCTGAATAAAGCACTTCGAATTTCAAAGTCATTTTTACCATTTGCAAATAACAATTTTTATCTAGTGTAGAGCTTATAGAATTCTCTTGTCACATGTAAGCTAACTATGTTTCCTTGAGTATTATGGTGCCAAAAGCTACAAAGAAGCTTGATGCATTGTGTGATGATTCAAATCCGAACGTAGATGTTCTATCGGACACAACTCCGTGAGTTGAGGACGCCATTAAAACTTGGATGCAGGTTTTTGATGTCTTAGAGAACAAGATCATTAACTGCCCAGATGACTCTACTGAAGAAGACAAAGAGTCCTTTACAACTAAGATTATACATATAGCACAGTCAGAACTGCATAAGATCGTTGCGCAACTAAGAATCATACCCTATAACGATATTATAAGTTGGGATTTGGAACATGTCAACATCCAAACCAGGAGCATCATCAGCCACCAACAGGTCGCCGTCAACTCTTTCCGACCAGAGCACCTAAAAGTAATGTACAAGCTTTCCCCTAATCCTAAATACGCTTACAATGCCACATTTCTTTTAGAATTTGAGAGAAAGGAATGCACCCAATACACTAGAAATAACCATGACATAGTCAAGACCCGGTGGGGACATCCAGAAAAATTTAGAGCCGACGCTCATGGTATGTATGACATGACATCTTTAAATGCTCACATGTTGTATGTAGCCATGATGCTTTGTTTCCTGTTTGGAAAGAACAATCCTACACATTTCTTAGTTGAGTGGGTAACCATCATGAATGTAGTAGCCGAGGTTTACACCTTCAATTGGGCCAAAATTCTATCTGATAATTTGGCCAAGGAAATCACTGAGTATAAATCAAAAAAATCAAAAGGATAAACTACCCCTTTTTACATGTCAGCATATGTTATGGATGCCATTTGTTTCATGACCACTTTTCCCTTAATGAACTAGAGTTGGACACTGACCAGGTCTGAGCCAATTCATTTTTATCACTCCAAATTATTGGAGAAGAACACCAAAGATTTCTTCGATGAAATATGTCACAACGTTGTAGTGCCTGTCCATATAGTTATTCATGGTCACCTGCCACCCTAGATTTTAAACATGATTATGGGGAATCTAGGAAATCTTGAAGATTGGTTCATTGAGGAGAATTTATCCTATATCAGAGTATTTGGTTGTTCGGTTCCTCCTGATGCCCTCCCACAGGTTTTACCCGATAGGATGTTGTGCAGAGAAGTGGTGTACTAGATAGTGGTAGGAGGTATGAACAAGGAGTTGAAAGCAACTCAGAAAAATCTTTGTCCAACTTTCCCCATTCAAGTTGGCATGTTCACATTATTAGATTTTGGTCACTCTAAAGTCGAGGCTACAACCCTGGAGGATGTCAAATTAGTCAACATCGAATTCAAGAAGCATAATCCACATAAGATAGTGGAAAATCATCTAGCTCAGTTTAACATGAAGCGATACATCCATGAGAATTCTCCTTATGACGAAATGTTCGGGGGATTTATATATTATGAGGAAGTTTGAAGCAGATTCCATACCCTGCCCCTTGACCAACAAGCTACTTTCCTCATCTTTCTGAAACACAGACGAAACAATTTACCGAAGATACTGCAAGGAGAGTCAATACCCACGTCTCCTTCACATGAAGCTAGGCTTACAAGATCTAAGCCAAGTTTCTCTTCTAAGCACAAAGTTGAGAAAGTTACCAAAGGCCCAGAAGTGTTATTTCATGAAATAAGAGCGTCACTGTCAGGACTGAATGATCCACAAGTGTTACCTCACTTTGAAGCCTTCATGAATCTGGGACAAGTTGTCCCTCATTTGACACCATCCACTCCTGCTAGCACCCCGAATACAAAAGGACAAGAACCTTCCACCAAAATTAGTTCTCCTATAACATCATTAACCCCTCTACAGACCATCTTCAGAAATCCTAGTTCCGAACTCACTTTCGTAGGTGATATTACTCCTATATTGCCTGAAGATATGCCTCCCTCAGATTTATTTTTTAGCAAGAAATGAAAATCCATTTTGAAGAGAGAATCTCACCAAAAGGATGGAGTTATCACTAAAAGGAAAAGACTGATGTATGACGGGAAAGACCATGATGGTCCAGAGTTTTCAATAGAAGTTGTAGGTTCATTGGGGGAATTTTCCACTGCCAATCAATGGTTAGTGGACAATTTAAATGAACAAATGCGACATAAATGCCTCTTGGTAGAACAATTACAAAATGAGATATATACTATAGAGCACACTGTCAGAAGTAGGATGAACCAAGAGTTTGAGAAAACCAGGGCTAGTCATCAGCAACAAATTAAATAGCTATAGGATAACCTTGATTTTCTCTACCAGAGTTCACAGAAAAGGAAAGGACTGATCACTCAGTGTGACAACTTGATTGAACAGCTGCAGGCTATAATAACCTTAACAAAAAACACAATGATAGACATTCATGCCTTCAAAACACAAGCATCAGAAGTCAATGAGAGGCCGAAATTTGCCCAACAAGAACTCTATCTAAAAGTAGATGCCATCCAGAAATGCTATCAGGTAGTAGACCTTTCCCTAAAAGATATTTATGTCAAGGAAAAAGAGGCCTACTCAGTTTGGTCTAATTTTCAAGAAGTTCTCATATGGAAGAAGAGAGCTAATACCCTTGGTCTTCCCCTTCTCTCTTATTCTGAACAAGTAAGAGGCGAAATGGCCATAAAAGCCTAGGAAACAAATTTGGAAGAAGGAAAAAGACTTTCCAGGGATGTAAAAGAGGCTTGTCTAGAGGCATTATCTTCAATAAATAAAAAGTTGATTGAGTTCTAAGGGAATAGTATCTTAGAGGCTTTGTGCAGATCAAAATAGAAATGAACCAACAAAGCTCCAGAAAAAACAAGGAATATGCTCAGGCAACCATCCAAGAGATGAGCGAGATTGATCTACTTAAAATCAACAAATGGCTGGTTAATCCAAGTTCACAGTTTCAAGTCTCAGTCCAAGAGGTGAACAAGATCCAGGAGAAGCTTCCACAAATACAGAAGAAGATGTTTTCTTTTGAACTACATGAAAGGATTGAGCCTTCACTATTCATGGTAGCATTAATGGACAAGTGCACCTAATGAATTGAACAGGGAAAATCTAGTGTAGCTGGGAGAAAATGAAAAAGCATGCACAATGTCCACTTTCTCCACCCACTATACCTTTCACCCTCCAACAATCACTTACCTCGTCTATCCATACCTCCATTCTTGCATCCACTCATCCCACCTCCCCATTGGACACTTGTTCTCCCATCATTCTTTTCATGAACAATTACTCTACCCTATAGCTGTTATCCATCCCTTAACGAGCCAACACTGAGATATTCATCTAATTATCCCCCCCCCCTCCATGTCTTCAACTGCAATTCCTTGCCACACTGAACACACCCCAAGGGACAGATGTCAATGAGATCAAATGGAAAAGACAATAATCCGAATGATTGTGGTGGCCCTAATGGAAATGTTTATCCGGCTCAAATATTAAAGGAAAACGAGCACATCTAATAGCAGACGAAGTGACAAAGGAAACACCAACAAAACTCAACAATATTTGCATGTTGTTGTTTTATTTAGATGTATTTTATTTTTAGTCAAATATTGTAAGAAGTCCAACGATTTTCAGTTGTGACATATTTTGTATAAATACATAGATTTTAGACCTATTAGAGGATGCTTCTTGCCGAATGTAAAAGATAAACTCAATCTTAGGAACAACACGGGAGATCTTCCATATCTCTTTGGTTGATTGTGTCACAATTGTATTTTATTTTTCTATTTTATCGGATTACTCTTTGACTGCTTTTTCCATGATAGTATCTGTTACAAGACAACCCAATATTGGAAATGGTCTTGATGACCAAACCAACATTGCATTGAATTTATTCAACACTATTTTAGAAATTGCTATTACTCGTGCTGAAATTGAACTTTCTTGGGAAGTAATTGAAAGGGACAAACATTCATGAACATTGGGAAGCAAGGCAAAGAAAACCCATAAATCAACAATGACCTTTCTTTTCCTACCTCTTTGGTATTTCTTTTCATGTCCTCTAATCCTCACATCTCTCGAAGGAGAAGAGGGTTGTCTCTTGAAGCTACTCCTATTTTTGAAATAGGAAGGAGGAAAATTGTCTTATCAACACAAGAAAGTGCTCTTAGGAAAACTTTATCTGATTATGCCAGTTCATGTTTATCACCCATACCTATCATTTTAAACATGACATTTGCAGGTAGTGGTTGTGGCACTGGAGGTACTTCCTCCTCGCAACCTTCTTCTTCATCAGTAATTGGTAGTATCTACAATCATCAAATCCCTATTCAATCCACTACCAATCCTTCTAAAGTCATAAAGAAATATGGACTTTTCCAATTTTAAGAAGATGCCATGACCAACCCATGGAACGTATCTTCTCCCTTTAATATCGTACAAACCACTCACCCATTACCAAAATTCAAAGACCATTTTCCTAGGTTTTTGGGAAATGGCACCATTACTACAAATGAACACCTAGTATAATTTTCTAATGCTTTTCATAACATAGGGGATAACGTAACGATACTTGCAGGCGTTTATTTGTTAACTCTCTCAAAGGGAAAGTTTCATCATATTTTTTTGACGTCCCTCCCAAAATCCTTTCCACTTGGGGAAGAATTGGTTTATTGGTTCAAGTCCACTTATGGACAACCCAAGAGTCTAGCTGAGCAGTTAAGGGAATACAATAATATTTCCTATAAGGATGGTGAGACCATTAAATATTTTAACCTTCACTTCACCAAATGATATAATCAAATCCCTAAACTAATCCATCCTCAAAATAACATTGCTTTCATGCATTATTATAATGCATTACCTTCTCCTTATCGTCATAGAATTTAAGAGAAGGCTATTGACAATCTTGGTTCCTCTCTTCATACTTGCCTAGAATATGAGGAACAACTCGAAAGAACGAGTCTCCCTAAGGGAGACTTGGTTAATAAAATAGATATATCTTCCCTTCTACAACTCGTGCAAGATATGAATAATAGGATGATAGCCTACAAGAGAAACAAAAATGCCTCTTTCTTTACCCCTGGAGCATCTTCTTCTTCCTTAGCACCTTTTAGGAATACTAATGAAAACACGTTTCAACCCAAGGCCATTATGGATCGTAGTTGGTGTAACTTCTGTGAAGAAAATCACGAGGAGAGTACTTGCGAAGTTAATACAAATGCTAGGGATAATATCTTCGACAAAAGGACCGATACCACGATCGCTTTTTTAGATTGGGTTGAACTAGAAGATGTTATGGTATCAATACCAGAAATAAATCTTACACTGTGAAGGGAAAATATTACCTTCCCCGCACTTCTTCCACCCCAAGCTCATATTCTCAAAGTGATGATCCACAAGCTGTCATAACTTCAAATAATCAAGGAGTGTCTTCTCCTCTTCCCCCTTATAAGTATAATATACTTAATCAATTGGCTAATATCAAAGCCGATGCTACTCTTTTGGACATGATTTCTTTCCTAGAACAACAAAAAAATCTCAAAACATTTATGGAAGGTAAGATTTCTACCATAGCTAATCTATTTGAAGAGTCAAAGGAAGATGATTCAACTGTAAATAAGATAGGTGTAAATAATTTTAGGAACCCTGTAAAAAACCCCCCTTTCTATATATTTGTAAAAATCATGGATAAATAGCTCATTGTTTCATAAGTGATGGCGGGTCCGGTCCAAGAGTAATGTCTAAAATTATCATGGAAGAGCTTTGCTTGTCTTGCACTAATGGAAATTCTAGAAGCATTCTCTCTTATAATAGTTTGCAACAATCAACAATAGGTGAAATAAAAGATGTAACTTTAGTTATATGCACACATCCCAAGATAAGAACAACCCTCAACATCCAAGTAATTGATATGTTGGTGAGTAACTATTCAATTATTTTAGGAAGCGATTGGCAAGCCTTAACTAGTGGATACCTTTCACTTGATGGAACACATTTGTCCGTCCCTCAGAATGGAAATAACATTATAGTCCTTAGGGAAGGAAGAATTTCACCGTATATTGAGAGCATTCCCCAACCTAATGTAAACTATCTCAAAGAAGATTTGGGAGTGTACTCTATCTTTGCTGATGAGGGTGACACTATGCTTGAACTAGTTGATTTAGATGATGACATGTGGCACATGCATTTCGATGGATCATGTTCAAATGAGGGTAATGGAGCCGTCATCATTCTATATTCTCATATAGGTAAAATCCATAATTTCTCTTATAGGTTGGAATTTGCTTGCACAAACAATGTCATTGAGTTTGATGCCTTATTGTTAGACATCGAAAATGCATACAACCTTCGTTGTGGCCACCTTACATTTTTTGGTGATTTTGAACTTGTTGTGAATCTTGTACATACGATTTATTCACCAAGAAATAAGTTACTTAAATGTTATACTCAAGATGTTTGGATGCCCATTTCAAATCTATTATCATTTAACATCACTCATGTTATGAGGCAACTTAATTCAATGGATGATAGGTTAGCTTTTTTTGCAGCATCCCCCACCCAATAAATTTTACCTCAAAGACATGATTGTACATTTCAATCTCTATATCCTCCTCACATCTCTGATAACGTAGAATCATGCCAGGTTTTCCCGAGTGATGAAGGCATTTGTGCTTTCATACAAAATGAACCGTTTAAGCACAAATAAATCATATCTATTGAAGATGACAAATTTCCTAAATGATTGACTTCTCTCAAAAATTCATTTTCTTCAAGTGATGTAGGCAACAAATAAACACATAAGGAAGAGGAGTCAAAAAGGAAAGTTGGTGATACCATTTTCTTGAATATTGGAACATTCCAATCTCCAAATATCATTAAATTAGGTGCCCAATGTTCTGATGAAGTAAAATAAAAATTCACAGAATTACTCCGTGAATTTCAAGATGTTTTTTCATGGTCATACGAGGATCTTCATGGTTTTGATCCTTCTTGTTGAGGAAAATATATGAATTATCTTACTCAATCATTTTTGAATCTTGCATGGCTAGGACAAAATAGTCGGGAATGCCACCCTATGTTTTATAGCCTCAAAAACATTTTCCCAATGCACAAGTATTAATTACAAGGGTTTAGGTTGATTTATTAATGAAAATAATGTTGCAAAATAATATATTTTTTTTGTATAAATTTCTGAAAAAATATATAGATTACATAAATCAAATATGGAGATCAAAAGAAAAAGTAACCAAGTCATAATACACACAAATGAGATAGAATACCAATCTTCTTTATTTCATTCCGAGATATCAAAAGTGTTTTTCTCTTTACAAAACCCCTGTGAGGGCATGGACCAAAGTCTAATTTAGAGATCCCCGATGAACACCATACAAAATGAGTTTGACAAGAAACAAAAACTGAAATTTATAATCTGGATGATCTTGCCACATAATGCTGCTAATTTGACTCTGCAAAATATCCTTTATCAGCTATGAAATTCAATCCATAAACATACAAGTATACGCAGACTATCAAGGATGGATCAACACCTCTAAAACACACATCTGAATGATTTGGCTCAGTTTTGAACCTTGCTATCTACAATAAAACCCTGTTGTCAAAAAGAGAATTAAGCTTTGAATGAACTCAAGATTGAATGAAAACTGAAACTGTCTCATGAAATCAAAAGAGCAAACCTTAGTCTTGTTTTTTCCTTCTGTTCTCCACTTGTTTCTTCTTCTCATTTAGCTTTTATGCCTTCCAAATAAGTTGAAGTAATTCAACTACTTTCTTTAGTTAAGTTAGTTTGACTTAAATAATTTAGTTTAGGAGAAATGATAATAATAATAATAGTTAAGGGTCTTTAAATAATAATAACTAGGTAGGTGGGAACCCTTGTGACTCCCTTATTTTATTATTTTCAAATTATAAAATAAAACACAATGGATAATCATTCAACACATGCCACCCTTGTAACTCCCTTAGATACCTTCAAAATCAAATATTTAAATATAAAAAATAATTTAAATCATATCCAAAAATATATAAATATCCACATAATCCATATCATCCAAAAAGGAACTTTCTGTCCAAATTTTCTATAGATCACTGTCTTCATCAACTCAATCATAAAAACACATAAATTAAAATCCATAATTGCCACTCTGAGGCAATATTTCTTTTATCACTATTGTCCCCTTTTGATTTTTTGGAAGTAGCCTGAGGTTGATTTGAACCTTGAGGATGTATTTCAATAATTACATGAGAACACTCATCCTTCATATGCATGCGGGAGGGCACATATTTTGAAGAGTCATTTGAAGGAGAGGAAGGGGAGGAAACAACTTTGCCTTTATCTTGCACATGGGGGACATCAGTTTTAATCCTTTTACTAGCATGTGAGGATTGAACATGTGAATGCACAAGGGAAATATGAACATTAGGATTTACAAGTCATGGAGGAGGTAATGACAAATTAGGCCAACCACGATGATGAGAGACAACTAGATTGACAATCTCTTGCCATCCATCGTTTGCAGGGAATTTGGTTGCATGGACACATGAGGTGGCAAAGGAATACCATGGATGTTATGAGGTTGGAAGGGAGGTCTCTCTAGTTGAGGTTGTACTATTCCTTTCCCAATCTAGTTAAAGAACCCAGCTTGGAAAAATGGGTTGAATTCCTGGGGATCATCATCAAAATGAATGGAGAATCTAGGCCTTCTAGGCCCTCTGTTCCAGTTTCCTCTCCCTCTATTATTTCTACCATGGCTACCCCTACTAAAGAAAATCACCCTATAGTATAAATTGATCAGTAAATAAGCCCTTAATAAACCATACATGGCATTCTTCTTGCATGAAACAATAATTGGCTCATAAATTGACACGAGATACATGAAAATCCATCCATAAAAAACTATTTAATAATTGAAGTGAGCAGGGGGTAATAAGGTTCATGGGACATATGGAGGGAGTGTAATGAGAGAAAGGTGGTATAATAAGAGGGGATAATTACGTGAATACTCCTCAACAATTCATTAAATAGTTTTTTTGTGTAATAAAAAATCAAAAATATCAGTTGCCAACCATTGTCGTGTCATATCTTTTGTCACTGTTATACAAAGTTTTTTAATTTATTTTATAGAACATAGTTATCAAAATGAAATTGGGATTATGAGGGGGATATAATGAGAAAAAAGTGGTAGAATGACAGGGAAATGATATGGATACTGTTCACATAAAAATAAATAAAAACAATCACTCAAACACATCTCTGTTAAGATCTCCACAATTCAACAACATTCACATTTCAAAACCACCATCTAAATTGTTATTTCCATTACAGATTGCTTGCTGGCTTCCCAACAATGATTCATATGCCTATAAATAATCAATCACAACAACCTTTTCATCCATATAAACTTATACAATAGTCATAATAACAACATTTCCATTTATATTATAAACATAATAACCTTTTGAGCCACAACCATTCATATTCCAATGCTAAATCCTTTTATTTTTAAAACCAAATAGAAATATGCACAATGATTCCAGCCATTTCTTATCCAATTTTTATTCTTAAGAATCAATAAGATCATGGACAATATTTACCACTATTTTTCTATTATTCAAACACTGTATAAGACGATCAAACTGGGCGTTAATACTCATAATAGGGCCCCAACCCATTCACACACAATGCTCCATTAAAAATAATCAACATAAGGACTGATTCAAATAACATTTGAATCAAAATAACATGCAACTCTTGAGCCCAAACTTCACATAAAACAACATGTACAGATCTCTTTTAAAACTTCCCAATCGAGAAACAAAACCAACTTGTGCCCACTAGACCAAGCACACACAATGCTATTTTACCCTTGACTGGATTGAAACGATATCAAGATCGTGTTTAGGGTTTAACACATCAAATGGGAGTAAAAATAGATGGCTCAATCACA
>JZKD02S0731522.1:241275-265757 GCA_000966675.3 Picea glauca | reverse complement strand
ATGCAGGGAAATGTTCACACAGGAAGAAGGGGGGAAATCAAATGAATTCAGATGTAGTTGCATAGACAAATACTCAATTGGATGAGTTTTGCAAGAAGTTTGAACATACAAAGTTCTTACTCATTTCCTAAAATTCCTTGGGCACTATATCAGATAGTGAATGGTTTATAGATAGTAGAGCCACATATCATATGATGGGAGAATGGGATGTTTTCAAGAGATTCATAGAGTCTGACTCAGTGATGCATGCAAAATTTGGTATGGGGACCAAGCATGCAATGAAGGGATATGGAACAATCTCATTCTAGATAGAGTCAGGAGGCACATTGAGAGTACAGGATGTGTTATGGGTGCCAAAACTCAACATGAGTGTGATTCTAGTCTCAGCAATTGAGAAGAAGTAATTTGACATAGCATTCCAGGAGGGAAAGGCGATTATAATGCATATATGATCTAGGTCAGACGAATAAATTGTATTTGGAGTTAGAGAGAGAAACTTGTATAGGCTAAAGGTCCATCCTATGAAGGTTGTTGGTGCAAAGTTATAAGACCCTAGGTTCAGTTTATTCAACCAAACAAAACCATCAGATACTGTCCCTTTCTTAATCACCTGCATGCAAGTGAAGTCTCACTCAAGGTATCTACTAGAGTTGTAGGAACCAAGTTTCTCATGTCTACACACTATGATTACAGTAGATACAATATATTATATCCTCGATATAGTCTATCTGGTCTACATTGCATGCCTCTTTCTCTACAAAATATCTCCAAAAACCTAAGTAAATATTCTCACTCGTAAGAAACCTAATCTCTATTTTTCAACAACCTATTATTCCCCAACCTATTACATATTTATACATAGAGTTAGGGCTCAAAATCCTAATAGTTTATCCCAAACCCATAATATCTCCTAGTTGTTTTCCATATTTTTTGATATATGCTTCTTTTCCTGCTTTTACACCTTCACGCTATTTTTCCTTATTTTATGCCTTCATGCTTCTTTTCCTTCCTTCTTTTTCACGTGCTCTGACTTCTACTTTGACCCCAAACAATTCTCCCTTTTCTTCTTTTTCAAGCACTCTTCATAACTTAGTTATTGAACATGCCTGTCCAATAGCCCCCAACACTCAATTGTGGATTGTATCGAGCCACTTAATCCTATTGTGTCACCCCCTTCCACACATCCATGAAATTTTAAAGGGTTTCTCTTGATGTAGTGACTTCCTTCTTTACCTCAGATTCTTTCTCCAAAATATCCTCTACTACCTACGTAGTCAAGGTCGTGAGCTTCTCCTCGTTGTATTGTGTTTCTTTCTTCACCATGCCTTGCATAGCTACCAGTGCCCCTATGAACCTTACTGCTTCATTTTACAGGGGTACCAATTGTTTTGCAAGAGTTTTCTACTCTTGCCTCAACTATTCTATCTTGTTGTATTACTTCCTATTTTCCAAGATAGGTGTTATGTGCTCATATGGTCACAACGTGATTATATTCCCCATGGTTTTTTGCACCTTTTCCTATGTAGTTCTTAATATTTCCTCGACAATCTTCGTCTCCAAACACTATGTCAACTTTGTCCAAATTTTATACACCATTTGTTCACACTTTTCTAAGTGTCCTAAGTGTCGCATTTCACTTTGCTAAGTGTCGTAAGTGTCACACTTCACTCTGCTCTCTGTCGTTAGTGTCGCAATTTCCATGGTCCATTCTTCTAAGTGTCATACCTTATTTGTCACACTTTTCCTACGTGACGCCGATGCATGCTCCCTTCACAACCCACAGGTCGGAAGGTCCACATTAGCACAGGATCTTTCCTTTACCATGGCCCGAAGAACTCTAATGCTCTTCTATTTCCCTATCGGGAAATCTGCACCCACAACAAACTCTCACGGGACTCCCTCTTTACACTTGGGAGATCGGACTTCACAGATTCACTAATCCAATGGTCAAGCATTGGTTTCTCGAATCCCCAAAACCCGAAACAGTCAACGCTGACCTTCCCTTTTTCCTTTTGGGATTTTCCCTATTGCGATTTCGGTGATCGTGATGTCGAGAAACTTGTCCCCATGATTCCCAAATCCCAATTTTCTGAAACTCCGATACACTCGTGATCTTTGACTTTTCAACGCCACTTCACCTCATCGACACTTGGGACTTCGCGATATCGCGAATCCTAATGAAAAGGTTTCGGAACTTTACTCCGTGAAATTCTGAAATGATCAACGGGGTTGACTATTCACCACTAGTGCGCCACTTGTCCACCCGCTGACTCCTCCGTGGCCCACACAAATCCTCTTAGCGTTCGGGATGTCGCGTTTCGTGATTTCGCGATTCTCGTTGCAAGGTTTACGGTACTTCCACCCATGAAACCCCGATACAAGTATTCACATGTAAATCCAACGACCCTTATGGCTTGGATCTATGGTCCTACTCCTCCTGAGCTTAGAACCCTTTGACGCTTTCACTGTAACTTCCCTACTCCTCTGTGAGTTCTGACGACTCACGGGACTTCACGAAATCTCCTTAGAGAAATTTGGTCGTTCGTTCTTCCTTGACAATTTCTGCGAATGACCTAAGTGTTCCTCCACAACTTGTCTGCCTGTGGCACAAACTCACAATGCCTTCTTAATACTTCCAGTCACAACTTCCCTGCGCTGTCCTTCAACGATTTCGAAGACCTTATCCTTCTTGATCTTTTCCATGACATTGCATTTTCTTAGAAAAACCTTTACTCGCACCCTTTGCGGAAACCTTCGAACACTTCCAAGTGTTTAATACTTCGACTTTGCGCATGCCTACAGCAGCAGTCTTTCGATATTTTACTCAGATTTGCAACTTTGAGACTTTCCTTGGCCTGCGCACTCCTTGCATGACTCCTATGCTCAACTGCACTTCTGCATGAATGAGAACAAAAGCTAAACTACCTAATTCCTTTGTCAACGCACTCCTTGCGGAGAATTCAACTGCACTCCTTGCAGGAACTCTTCCTCAGGTAGAGAAACAATTGAAACTCATTCCATTACCCTTTCCTCTTAGATTTCAAGCATTCAACAAGAAATCATTCATACATAGAATAAAATCAATTGCATGACAAAAAGAGTAGAACATTCATGAGCATAACATTCAAAGATGCATACACAGAGAATATATGAACACCATGAGTCTGAATCAAAGCTTTCTTGTATTAATTCAGAACTTCTATACATGGAGTTTGCTACACAACTCTCTGCTTCTCGTCTATTCTCATCATCATGCTAATGTTACAATACACAATGAGGGTGTCTATATCCTGTTTCCCTCTTGCGCTCTAAAAATGTCTAATCTACACATTCAATTCTCTCTACTTGCATTAACTACTTTAAATGCCTTCTACCTACTAAGGATGAGAGAAAATTGCTTAAGGTCCGGCTACATTATACAAGTGCGCTTCTTCTTAATGGCTCATTAACACTTTAAGACAATTTCAAAACTCGTGCTGGGCGCTCTTCCAACTTTCCGTTTTCTCCACGCTAGCTCGCTTGAGATGCTCCTGCATCATACTCCCTGGCTTGAAAATTTTCATGGGCTCCTGTCCATGAGTTCGTGCACGGTTTTTCCATGCCTCTGTATCTCTGCTTCATTCTCCCAGCTAGCATATTCAACTGGATGGCCTTTCCATTTGACCAAATACTCAAAATATTTCTTTCGACTGGTCTTCTTGCTCACTCTTTTATCCAGTATGCGCTCCATCTGTGCCTTTTCTGCAACTAGCATCTTCTTTCGCCACTGAACCTCTGGCTGTTCATTTTGTTTTGCTGCTTCCTCAGGTTTATATGGGTACAAATTTGAGACATTGAATATCGGAGAAATTCCAAACCCATCGAGTAATTCAATCTCATAAGCATTCGCTCCAAATTTCTTCAAGACCCTACACGGTCTGATTTTCTTCATCTTCATCTTATTATATGTTCCTCTCGGGAACCTTTATTTCCTTAAATGTGCCAGAATCAAATCACCAAGCTCAAATTGAAGTTGTCTTCTATGTTGATCGTCTCTACGCTTATATTCCTGGCTTGAATTCTGCAATCGCTGCCTCACCTCGCTGTGAAGTTCTTTCATCGCCTCTATGAAATTTTCTGCACTAGCACTTCTAGTTGCAATCTGTTCTGAATCCCTTAATTAAGAAATTCCCCTCGGCTGCATGCCATAGACAACCTGAAATGGAATTTTCCTTGTGCTTATGTTAACCGAGTCATTATAAGCAAATTCTGCCTGTGGTAATATGTTGTCCCACTGGCTGTGGTGTTCTGTCACCAAGCTTCTCAGCAAGTCTCCCAGACTTATGTTTACCACTTCTGTCTATCCATCCGTCTGAGGATGATAAGCCAAACTAAATGACAAGTTAGTTCCCATCTTCTTCCATAAGGTCCTCGAAAAGTTCCCTATGAACTTAGTGTCTCGATCCGAAACTATGCTTCTTGGTAAGCCATGAAGTCGAATGACTTCTTTGAAAAATAGATTCGCAATGTGAGTTGCGTCACTAGTTTTCTGACATGGAATGAAGTGTGCCATCTTGGAAAATCTATCCACCACCACAAAGATTGAATCAGAACCTCTTTGTGTTCTTGGCAATCCCAATATGAAATCCATGTTGATTGCATCCCACGACCTTTCAGGTATGGGAAATGGTTGATAAAACCCCTCATTCTGCCTTCTTCCCTTCAAATGATGGAAAATTATGCATCTATCCATGAATCTCTTGACATCTGCTCGCATTCCCAGCCAAAAATATGACTCATTCAACTTTGCGAACGTCTTGTCATGACCAAAGTTCCCTGCCAATCCTCCACTGTGTTTCTCCTTCAGCAAATTCTCCCTCATGGAGCATTTCAGAATACAAAGTTGATTACCTTTAAATAGTAATCCTTCTTGGATCATGTATTCTACCCATTGGCTTCTATATCTGAGAATCGGATTCTCAGCTACTTTATACGCCTCCTTAAAATTTGGATCATCAGCGTACATGTCCCTGAGATCATCAAAACCCAACGTTTTGACTTTTCTACTCCTGCAATAGCAAACACTTCCTGCTCAAAGCATCAACAACTTTGTTAGTAGTACCAGAAATATGTTTAATCACAAAAGTGAAATTTTTCATGTACTCAATCCATTTGGCATGTCTCTGATTCAATTTCTCCTGTTGAGTCACAAACTACAATGCATGATTATCACTGTATAAGACAAACTCTTTCGGGATCAAGTAATGTCTCCATTTCTTTAATGCATGTATAACAGCGTAAAACTCCTTATCATAAGTGGAGTACTTCACTTTCGCTTCATTCAGCTTCTCGCTGAAGTATGCTATTGGCCTGTCTTCCTGACTCAAGACTGCCCCGATTGCAAATCCACTTGCATCACATTTCACTTGAAATGTCTTTTGGAAATCCGGCAACACCACGACTGGTTGTTCTATGATCTTCCTCTTCAACAGATTAAAACACTTTCAACCTCTTCTGTCCAGTGAAAAGACTTGTGTCTCTTCTTCACTGTATCCATCATCGCTGCTAATTCCACTGAAATTCCTAATAAACTTTCGGTAGAAGCTAGCCAATCCGTGAAAACTTCTCACCTCAAAAACATTCTTCGGTGATGGCCAATTCTTGATTACCTCCACCTTATCCGGATCCATCCTCAACTCATTTTCCGAAATAACAAACCCCAAGTAAATGATCTTTATCTTCATGAATGAGGATTTCTTCATGTTTATCAACAACTTCTCCTACTATAACCTCTGCATCACTGTAGTCAAATGCTTCAGATGCTCTGCCATTGTTTTACTGTAAACTAGTATGTCATCTAAATACACAATGACAAATTTTCCGATGAACTTCCTCAGGACTTCGTTCATCAACCTCATGAAGGTACTCGACGCATTTGTTAAGACAAACGGCATAACAAGCCATTCATACAACCCTTCATTGGTTTTGAATGTTGTCTTCCACTCATCACCTTTTCTCATGCGGATCTGGTGATAGCCGCTTTTCAAATCAATCTTTGAAAAATACTTTGCTCCACTCAAGCAATCCAACAGATCATCTGTCCTTGGCAATGGAAATCTATACCTGATGGTTATCTTGTTAATCGCCCTTGAGTCAGTACACATCCTCCAGCCTCCGTCTTTCTTCGAACTGAGTACTATTGGAACATCACATGGACTCAAGCTTTCCCTGACCAACCCTTTGTCCAACAACTCCTGGACTTGCCTCTTAACCTCTTCATTCTCTTGCGGCATCAATCTGTACGTGGATTTGTTTGGTAAACTGGCTCTTGGTATGAGATCAATATGATGACTCACACTTTGAATCGGTGTCAACGAACGAGGTAGTTCGTCCACTACTATATCAGGGAACTCTTCCAGCAGTTCCTGAATCTCTTCTGGTAAATCATCCACTCTTGTGCTGGTCAAAACAATCTTCGGTTTTCTGACCATAATGAACTGTGGATCCTCCTTCTTCTTAACCTCTGTAAGAAGTTCCTTCCCACTCATGAGAAGTACAATGTTTCTTACTTCCGGTTTCATCTCCTTATCCTTAATTGGAAGAAACATGTGAGTCCTCCCATTCTTCTCTAGGGTGTATGTGTTCATTCTCCCATCATGAATCACATTCCTACCATATTGCCATGGTATACCCAACAATACATGACAAACATCCATAGGAATAACATCACAGAGTATCTTATCATTATATCCTCCTATCTTAAATTCAACTAAACATTGTTTAGTGACAGTTACCTGATGTCCTTTTTGTAGCCACNTTTTGCACCTTTTCCTATGTAGTTCTTAATATTTCCTCGACAATCTTCGTCTCCAAACACTATGTCAACTTTGTCCAAATTTTATACACCATTTGTTCACACTTTTCTAAGTGTCCTAAGTGTCGCATTTCACTTTGCTAAGTGTCGTAAGTGTCACACTTCACTCTGCTCTCTGTCGTTAGTGTCGCAATTTCCATGGTCCATTCTTCTAAGTGTCATACCTTATTTGTCACACTTTTCCTACGTGACGCCGATGCATGCTCCCTTCACAACCCACAGGTCGGAAGGTCCACATTAGCACAGGATCTTTCCTTTACCATGGCCCGAAGAACTCTAATGCTCTTCTATTTCCCTATCGGGAAATCTGCACCCACAACAAACTCTCACGGGACTCCCTCTTTACACTTGGGAGATCGGACTTCACAGATTCACTAATCCAATGGTCAAGCATTGGTTTCTCGAATCCCCAAAACCCGAAACAGTCAACGCTGACCTTCCCTTTTTCCTTTTGGGATTTTCCCTATTGCGATTTCGGTGATCGTGATGTCGAGAAACTTGTCCCCATGATTCCCAAATCCCAATTTTCTGAAACTCCGATACACTCGTGATCTTTGACTTTTCAACGCCACTTCACCTCATCGACACTTGGGACTTCGCGATATCGCGAATCCTAATGAAAAGGTTTCGGAACTTTACTCCGTGAAATTCTGAAATGATCAACGGGGTTGACTATTCACCACTAGTGCGCCACTTGTCCACCCGCTGACTCCTCCGTGGCCCACACAAATCCTCTTAGCGTTCGGGATGTCGCGTTTCGTGATTTCGCGATTCTCGTTGCAAGGTTTACGGTACTTCCACCCATGAAACCCCGATACAAGTATTCACATGTAAATCCAACGACCCTTATGGCTTGGATCTATGGTCCTACTCCTCCTGAGCTTAGAACCCTTTGACGCTTTCACTGTAACTTCCCTACTCCTCTGTGAGTTCTGACGACTCACGGGACTTCACGAAATCTCCTTAGAGAAATTTGGTCGTTCGTTCTTCCTTGACAATTTCTGCGAATGACCTAAGTGTTCCTCCACAACTTGTCTGCCTGTGGCACAAACTCACAATGCCTTCTTAATACTTCCAGTCACAACTTCCCTGCGCTGTCCTTCAACGATTTCGAAGACCTTATCCTTCTTGATCTTTTCCATGACATTGCATTTTCTTAGAAAAACCTTTACTCGCACCCTTTGCGGAAACCTTCGAACACTTCCAAGTGTTTAATACTTCGACTTTGCGCATGCCTACAGCAGCAGTCTTTCGATATTTTACTCAGATTTGCAACTTTGAGACTTTCCTTGGCCTGCGCACTCCTTGCATGACTCCTATGCTCAACTGCACTTCTGCATGAATGAGAACAAAAGCTAAACTACCTAATTCCTTTGTCAACGCACTCCTTGCGGAGAATTCAACTGCACTCCTTGCAGGAACTCTTCCTCAGGTAGAGAAACAATTGAAACTCATTCCATTACCCTTTCCTCTTAGATTTCAAGCATTCAACAAGAAATCATTCATACATAGAATAAAATCAATTGCATGACAAAAAGAGTAGAACATTCATGAGCATAACATTCAAAGATGCATACACAGAGAATATATGAACACCATGAGTCTGAATCAAAGCTTTCTTGTATTAATTCAGAACTTCTATACATGGAGTTTGCTACACAACTCTCTGCTTCTCGTCTATTCTCATCATCATGCTAATGTTACAATACACAATGAGGGTGTCTATATCCTGTTTCCCTCTTGCGCTCTAAAAATGTCTAATCTACACATTCAATTCTCTCTACTTGCATTAACTACTTTAAATGCCTTCTACCTACTAAGGATGAGAGAAAATTGCTTAAGGTCCGGCTACATTATACAAGTGCGCTTCTTCTTAATGGCTCATTAACACTTTAAGACAATTTCAAAACTCGTGCTGGGCGCTCTTCCAACTTTCCGTTTTCTCCACGCTAGCTCGCTTGAGATGCTCCTGCATCATACTCCCTGGCTTGAAAATTTTCATGGGCTCCTGTCCATGAGTTCGTGCACGGTTTTTCCATGCCTCTGTATCTCTGCTTCATTCTCCCAGCTAGCATATTCAACTGGATGGCCTTTCCATTTGACCAAATACTCAAAATATTTCTTTCGACTGGTCTTCTTGCTCACTCTTTTATCCAGTATGCGCTCCATCTGTGCCTTTTCTGCAACTAGCATCTTCTTTCGCCACTGAACCTCTGGCTGTTCATTTTGTTTTGCTGCTTCCTCAGGTTTATATGGGTACAAATTTGAGACATTGAATATCGGAGAAATTCCAAACCCATCGAGTAATTCAATCTCATAAGCATTCGCTCCAAATTTCTTCAAGACCCTACACGGTCTGATTTTCTTCATCTTCATCTTATTATATGTTCCTCTCGGGAACCTTTATTTCCTTAAATGTGCCAGAATCAAATCACCAAGCTCAAATTGAAGTTGTCTTCTATGTTGATCGTCTCTACGCTTATATTCCTGGCTTGAATTCTGCAATCGCTGCCTCACCTCGCTGTGAAGTTCTTTCATCGCCTCTATGAAATTTTCTGCACTAGCACTTCTAGTTGCAATCTGTTCTGAATCCCTTAATTAAGAAATTCCCCTCGGCTGCATGCCATAGACAACCTGAAATGGAATTTTCCTTGTGCTTATGTTAACCGAGTCATTATAAGCAAATTCTGCCTGTGGTAATATGTTGTCCCACTGGCTGTGGTGTTCTGTCACCAAGCTTCTCAGCAAGTCTCCCAGACTTATGTTTACCACTTCTGTCTATCCATCCGTCTGAGGATGATAAGCCAAACTAAATGACAAGTTAGTTCCCATCTTCTTCCATAAGGTCCTCGAAAAGTTCCCTATGAACTTAGTGTCTCGATCCGAAACTATGCTTCTTGGTAAGCCATGAAGTCGAATGACTTCTTTGAAAAATAGATTCGCAATGTGAGTTGCGTCACTGGTTTTCTGACATGGAATGAAGTGTGCCATCTTGGAAAATCTATCCACCACCACAAAGATTGAATCAGAACCTCTTTGTGTTCTTGGCAACCCCAATATGAAATCCATGTTGATTGCATCCCACGACCTTTCGGGTATGGGCAATGGTTGATAGAACCCCGCATTCTGCCTTCTTCCCTTCAAATGATGGAAAATTATGCATCTATCCATGAATCTCTTGACATCTGCTCGCATTCCCAGCCAAAAATATGACTCATTCAACTTTGCGAATGTCTTGTCATGACCAAAGTTCCCTGCCAATCCTCCATTGTGTTTCTCCTTCAGAAAATTCTCCCTCATGGAGCATTTCAGAATACACAGCTGATTACCTTTAAATAGTAATCCTTCCTGGATCATTTATTCTACCCATTGGCTTCTATATCTGAGAATCAGATTCTCAGCTACTTTATACGCCTCCTTAAAATTTGGATCATCAGCGTACATGTCCCTGAGATCATCAAAACCCAACGTTTTGACTTTTCTACTCCTGCAATAGCAAACACTTCCTGCTCAAAGCATCAACAACTTTGTTAGTAGTACCAGAAATATGTTTAATCACAAAAGTGAAATTTTTCATGTACTCAATCCATTTGGCATGTCTCTGATTCAATTTCTCCTGTTGAGTCACAAACTACAATGCATGATTATCACTGTATAAGACAAACTCTTTCGGGATCAAGTAATGTCTCCATTTCTTTAATGCATGTATAACAGCGTAAAACTCCTTATCATAAGTGGAGTACTTCACTTTCGCTTCATTCAGCTTCTCGCTGAAGTATGCTATTGGCCTGTCTTCCTGACTCAAGACTGCCCCGATTGCAAATCCACTTGCATCACATTTCACTTGAAATGTCTTTTGGAAATCCGGCAACACCACGACTGGTTGTTCTATGATCTTCCTCTTCAACAGATTAAAACACTTTCAACCTCTTCTGTCCAGTGAAAAGACTTGTGTCTCTTCTTCACTGTATCCATCATCGCTGCTAATTCCACTGAAATTCCTAATAAACTTTCGGTAGAAGCTAGCCAATCCGTGAAAACTTCTCACCTCAAAAACATTCTTCGGTGATGGCCAATTCTTGATTACCTCCACCTTATCCGGATCCATCCTCAACTCATTTTCCGAAATAACAAACCCCAAGTAAATGATCTTTATCTTCATGAATGAGGATTTCTTCATGTTTATCAACAACTTCTCCTACTATAACCTCTGCATCACTGTAGTCAAATGCTTCAGATGCTCTGCCATTGTTTTACTGTAAACTAGTATGTCATCTAAATACACAATGACAAATTTTCCGATGAACTTCCTCAGGACTTCGTTCATCAACCTCATGAAGGTACTCGACGCATTTGTTAAGACAAACGGCATAACAAGCCATTCATACAACCCTTCATTGGTTTTGAATGTTGTCTTCCACTCATCACCTTTTCTCATGCGGATCTGGTGATAGCCGCTTTTCAAATCAATCTTTGAAAAATACTTTGCTCCACTCAAGCAATCCAACAGATCATCTGTCCTTGGCAATGGAAATCTATACCTGATGGTTATCTTGTTAATCGCCCTTGAGTCAGTACACATCCTCCAGCCTCCGTCTTTCTTCGAACTGAGTACTATTGGAACATCACATGGACTCAAGCTTTCCCTGACCAACCCTTTGTCCAACAACTCCTGGACTTGCCTCTTAACCTCTTCATTCTCTTGCGGCATCAATCTGTACGTGGATTTGTTTGGTAAACTGGCTCTTGGTATGAGATCAATATGATGACTCACACTTTGAATCGGTGTCAACGAACGAGGTAGTTCGTCCACTACTATATCAGGGAACTCTTCCAGCAGTTCCTGAATCTCTTCTGGTAAATCATCCACTCTTGTGCTGGTCAAAACAATCTTCGGTTTTCTGACCATAATGAACTGTGGATCCTCCTTCTTCTTAACCTCTGTAAGAAGTTCCTTCCCACTCATGAGAAGTACAATGTTTCTTACTTCCGGTTTCATCTCCTTATCCTTAATTGGAAGAAACATGTGAGTCCTCCCATTCTTCTCTAGGGTGTATGTGTTCATTCTCCCATCATGAATCACATTCCTACCATATTGCCATGGTATACCCAACAATACATGACAAACATCCATAGGAATAACATCACAGAGTATCTTATCATTATATCCTCCTATCTTAAATTCAACTAAACATTGTTTAGTGACAGTTACCTGATGTCCTTTTTGTAGCCACAAAACTTTGTATGGGCTTGGATGATCAGTCGTCTTCAGCTCCAACTTTTCTACCATCTCCGTAGAAACGAGATTGTTTGTGCTACCACTGTCTACAATGACCTTGCATACCCTGTCCTTGGTCTTGCAAGCAGTCCGGAAAAGTCTGGTCCTTTTGACTGAACTCTCCACTTCCTTCTCGGGTGTCAAAAGGACTTTTCACATCATCAACGATCTTCCGCCTTCAGTGTCTTCTGCCTCAACATCCGGCCTCTATGCTTCAGCGATGTGAGCTTCTCCACTCTCCTTCTTTTTATCTGGACACTTGTAAGACTTGTGCCCATTATTTCCACATGTGAAGCATGTTATTATTCCACCTCTTCCTCTTCCTCTACCTCTAGTATGAGGAAAAGTGTTGTTGTCAGCATAATCTCCTCTTTGCTCAGTATGCTACCCTCTCTGTTCAACATATTTCCCTCTCTGTGAGATTCCACCTTTCTTAGTTTGAGTCTAAGGTTTCTTCCATTCCTCCTTGGGCTTCTGATATTTGTCTTGGGCAATTGATTTTCCTCTGGGCTGCCTTCTGCCTCGGCCTCTCTGACCCTACTTTTGGCTCAACTTCTCTTTATCTTTTAGAGCCATCTGATAAGCATCTTCCACCATTCAGATGGTTACCATGCTCATCTCATCCTGGATATCATATCTCAGGCCATTCATGTATGTGGAAACTTTTTCATCATCGCTCTCCCGATGACCTTCCTTGATGTTCAGCTTGTAGAATTCCTCAGTGTATTCTTTCACTGTCATCAGCTTCTGTCTCAGGTTCTACATCCTCCTGAACAAAGTAATTTGATAATTTCTGGGAATGAATTTTTCCTTCATCTTTGCGATCATTCTATCCCAGTTTTTTATTTTCTTCTTGCCCTTGTAGCATCTGTCAGCTTGTAGTTCATCCCACCACAATGCTGCATGTCCCTTTAACCTTGTGACAACATGCTTGACCTTCTTGTCCTCTTCGACATATTCATAGTCAAAGTATGTGTCCAGAGCTCTAATCCAGTCTAGAAGCTCCTCTGCATCCAAGTTTCCCTCATAAACTAGAATGTCCATTTTCTCTCTTGCACCCATTCTTGCAATAGCTCTAATCAAAAGTTCATTTGCTGCATCTTCAGCTGCAACTTCTTCCTCATGTTCAGCCTCAATTTCACTCCCGGAATCACTAAGATCCCCCGCACTGACTGTGCGTCTTTGTTCCATCTCCATGTCTTCGAGTCTGGATCGTAGATCACACATCTCTCTCTCCATGGCTAGATTTTTCATATTCCTACCTCTTCTTCTCGACATTTCCCTATCCTCTAGTGGATCGGGTGTTTTCCTATCCCTTCTCCTTGGCGGCATGGTGAATTCTCCCCTTCTCTGCTACAGAAAGCAAAGAACCTTTCTGTGCTATGATACCAAAACTGATGCCGACGCACACTCCCTCCACAACCCATAGGTCGGAAGGTCTACGTCAGCACAGGATATTTCCTTTACCACGGCCCGAAGAACTCTAACGCTCTTTTATTTCCCTATCGGGAAATCTGCACCCACAACAAACTCTCACGGGACTCCCACTTTACACTTGAGAAATCGGACTTTGCAGCTTCGCGAATCCAATGGTCAAGCGTTAGTTTCTCGAATCCCCAAAACCTGAAACATTCAACGCTGACCTTCCCTTTTTCCTTTCGGGATTTTCCCTATCGCGATTTCAGCGATCGCGATGTCGAGAAACTTGTCCCCATGATTCTCGAATCCTAATTTTCTGAAACTCTGATACACTCATGAGATTTGACTTTTCAATGCCACTTCACCTCATCGGCACTTCGGACTTCGCAATATCGCGAATCCTAATGCAAAGGTTTCGGAACTTTACTTCTCGAAATTTCGAAATGATCAACGAGGTTGACTATTCGCCACTAGTGCGCCACCTGTCCACCCGCTGACTCCTCCATGGCCCACACAAATCCTCTTAGCTTTCGGAATGTCGCGTTTCGTGATTTCGTGATTCCCGTTGCAAGGTTTACGATACTTCCACCCACGAAACCCCGATACAAGTATTCACATCTAAATCCAATGGCCCTTATGGATTGGATCTACGGTCCTACTCCTCCTAAGCTTAGAACCCTTCGATGCTTTTGTCGTAACTTCCCTGCTCCTCTGTGAGTTCTGACAGCTCACGGGACTTCGCAAAATCTCCTTAGAGAATTTTGGTCGTCCTTTCTTCCTTGACGATTTCTTTGAATGACCTAAGTGTTCCTCCACAACTTGTCTGCCTATGGCACAAACTCACGATGCCTTCTTAATACTTCCAGTCACAACTTCCCTACGCTGTCCTTCAACAATTTCGAAGACCTTATCCTTCCTGATCTTTTCCATGACTCTGCATTTACTTAAAAAAACCTCGTGCTCGCACCCTTTGCGACAACCTTCGAACACTTCCAAGTGTTGAATACTTCGACTCTGTGCACGCCTGTAGCAGCAGGCTTTCAATATTTTACTCAGATTTGCAACTCTGAGACTTTCCTCAGCCTGTGCACTCCTTGCACAGCTTCTGTGCTCAACTGCACTTCTGTGTGAATGAGAACAAAAGATAAACTACCTAAGTCCTTTGTCAATGCACTCCTTGCGAACAATTCAACTGCACTCCTTGCAGGAACTTTTCCTCAAGTAGAGAAACAATTGAAACTCATTCCATTACCCTTTCCTCTCAAATTTCAAACATTCAACACGAAATCATTCATACATAGCATAAAATCAATTGCATGACAGAAAGAGTAGAACATTCATGATCATAACATTCAAAGATGCATACACAGAGAATATATGAACACCATGAGTCTGAATCAAAGCTTTCTTATATTAATTCATAACTTCTGTACATGGAGTCTGCTACACAGCTCTCTGCTTCTCGTCTATTCTCATCATCATGCTAATGTTACAATACACAATGAGGGTGTCTATATCCCGTTTCCCTCTTGCGCTCTAAAACTGTCTAATGTACACATTCAATTCTCTCTACTTGCATTAACTACTTTAAATGATTTCTACCTACTAAGGACGAGAGAAAATTTCTCAAGGTCTGGCTACATTATACAAGTGTGCTTCTTCTTAATGGCTCATTAATACTTTAAGACAATTTCAAAACTCGTGTTGGCCTCTCTTCCAGTTGTTCGTTGTCTCTGCTCTGGCTCGCTTGAGATGCTCCTGCATCACTAAGTGTTGGCAGCTCAACACCATGAAATAATGATCCATTACATTCCCTTGATCATAAAGAAGAGGAAAATGCCACTGAAAACCTGCAAATTTGACCTTTTTCACTTTGTCTTGGATTTATTTGGCTATGGAATCTACCTTTACCATGTTGGGGGAGCATCCATACTCCTTTTTCAATGATATGGGAGCATCCTAGATGCCCTGTCCACCTCTCTGAGGGAGATTCCATGCATATTGGGTCAAACCCATGATTTTAGGGGGAATCTTTGAGAAAGTTCTAGATAGTTCTTGGTTTGTTTTCTTGTTTTCATCAAGATATTGTTCGATTTTTCTTCCATCCTATCTTGGGATCAAGTATAACCATGAATATAATTCATATCCCACTTTATCCTCAACCACACTACTAGTTTATCCTAGTAGTTATCCCTTCCCGCATTTATATAACCAGGGAATTCAGAGTGAGGAAGGGGATGGAAAATAAGTATATCAAATTTATGATCTTGTCAAGGAGAGCCAAAAATTTTCTTGTGTGGAGTTGAACTAGATTCATGTTCAAGGGATGAAGAAGAAAGCTTGGAGGATTAAAACATCACCAGGTCGTAAACTTCTTTCTTTTAATTTAATAAAAGAACTTGACCTATTTCTCTTAAGTTGTCTTATTCATTTATTGTTTATATGATTTCTTTTCTTAAGTTATCAGTTGGTAGGGTTGCTATTACTTAATCATATTTAGTAGTAAGGGAAGGTTCCCTTGTTCTTGAAAGATTGACTTCATGAGGAGGTTTATAAGATTGGAGATCAACCAATGGAGCGGTGAGGACAAACGTCAGAAATAAGGTACACACACCTTTTATCCTTCTCACTCAACCCTCCCACATGAAAATATATTGGTTTGTTAAGAGAATGTTAGTGTCCACTTGTTAGAGTCTATCTCACTTATAGGAAACCCAAGTGAAGGGAACTCAACCTATCCATGGTGGGATAAATATCACCACAAAAAATTGGTGACTCCATAGAGGAGGACCATATAGTTATTTCTAGGTTTCTATCCCTTAGACCCTTTGAATTTGTTTATTCTTTGCTTATTTTTTTTTGGCACTCCTTTGTTCATTAATCCCTGACCTTTTCTGAGTTTAAATCTAATCTTTGAGGAACTCTATAGAGCATCCATCACCCCTTGGACGCACTCTATTTAACTACTACAGAGTGTCCTAGACACTTGTTGCTATACCATTAGGGAGAGTCCATCATCCCTTGGATGCCCTATCTGCCACTCTAGAGGAGCATCCTCCTATAGAAACCTAGTTTTTGAGCTTTGTTCTCTACTTGTTTCTCATATTTTTCTTAGTTTGTCTATGTGATTGTTTGAGGTTATTTCTTGAGTCTCTGTGATCAGTTCTGGATGGTTGGATGAGTTTGATAATCTCTTTTATTAAGAGACTTTGGTTTCTTTCTTTTTTCATTTTTTTTTCATCTTGCATGTGTGCTTGAGATTGCCTAGTCTTTTACCCCAGAGACTCAGAGTTTGTATTCGAATTTGTTTGATTGTGGATTTGACATTCATCACTCATTTTCATTTCCTTATTTGAGTTTTGGTTTTGAGCATTTTTGTCTTCATTGAAACATCTTGATTTTTTGGATGATTAGGACTCTCTCATTTACCACAATCTAGCTTTGAACATTGTTTCTTGTTGCTCATGTTTTGAGGGTTTTAATGAGTGTTTGTCTTCTTTCTCCTTTGCATCTTTGAGTGCTTGATTGAACAAGTTATATCACACTTTGTTTCTTTCAGTTCTCATATTTTCTTAGTGCACCTTTTTTTATTGCTTTTTTTCCCCATATTTATTTATGTCGAACATAGATATCGTTTATTTTTCTTAAAAGTTAAGATGTGAAAGAAGTTTGAATATCTCCTTGCATACATTATCAAACAAATAAATTTTTGCATTCTTTAGGAAATTGTTTTAGGTACAATTTTGGAAAAAGAGCTAGTTTTGCATGTGCATTTCGGTTTTTGGAAACATTTTCTTGTTAGTTTGGCATCATCTTCATCCCTGAAATTGAAAGTTACATAGTTTATATTTCTTTGTTTTGTTAAGAAGAATATAACTCTTCTCCTTCCCATACACAAAATTCATTGAAAATAACGAACTACATCTCATTATTTTTCATTCTATTGAAGTCGAGTCTCTCACACATCATCAGTTTCATCTTCGTGAACCCTTTGAGTAAAATGCCATTAAAATAAACCATGCGCTAATAAAATCAAATAGAACATGTTTTGGTTTTATCACACCAATAATAACATAGGATTAGGGTCTTTGGATTAGGAAAACTGAGTAAATCATCTAAGACTACTAAACAAACTGTAGAGAACTAAAGAGTGTAAAAACACAACTTTCGTATAAGAAAATCCAAGAACGCCCTCTCACACAAGGGATAAACAAAAGGTCATGTGTGAAAGAGAAGCAGAGATTACCCTACCAAATATTGATCAATCGTAGTGGAAAGAGCATATACTAGGGGTTTTTCCTAAAGTGTCTCTTCCTCATTTGGTCTTGGTACTTTGTCAACTTTCAATCCGTTATGGGTCATTTGGAGTCTACTGGTCCACTTTTCCTTAGTCATATAGAAAAAAATCATAATTTGATATCCTTCCCATACATTCGATCTCGACGGTACCCACCTGGAGGTTGACTGTGAGTTGGTAACCTTAGTGGCCTTTCCTAGGTATCTATAGATGTGACTGTGGGGGGATTCCCATGGTACCTGGGGTAGATGTTGTATCACTCTCTCAGTACTCCTAGAGGGCGATCTCAAAAAAGAGAGGGTTTATTGCACTAAAAATAGTTGTTACATGGAGGTCAAGGTAACTGCTTCTCATTTCTTCCCTGGAAGCTTGATATCCTGTCTTTGGAAGATCCATGAGCCTATTATTGCTTGGTTGATTGATTTTAGTTTTTTGAGGAGTTTGTTTCTTTGAATTTATTATTCAACCTTAGGATCAAATATTTCATAGTATACAAGGTATGGAACCTAACATTCAAGAACCTCAACATAATGTTTCTCTTGAAGGAATGATCGAAGATCAAAATTCTGAGACCAAGAGAATAGCTCCTGGAAGTGGCCATCGCGTAGAAGAACCAGTCAAAGACTTCATATAAAGCATTGCATATTACATGAATCCTCTTTTTACTAATACAGTTGGCCAACCACTCCTTGATCCACAATCCACAAGATATGTCGATGATTTTTCTTCTTATAGATTACTGCCCAGGTCAACCACTACACAATCTTTTAGCGTGAACCCATCATATTTTGGTTTTCCTAAAGGACTTGGGAATTTATATTTTTCCACAACCCATGTAGTTGATACTGTTGGTTCTTATTCTTTACCAGAAACATCAATGACCTAGGTAACCCCAACCCAGCCAATTGCGCATACATATTTCTTTTGACATGGGTCAGGTAATATTCCTTCTTCATTATTTCCACATATGCAAACACCAATTTATTTACTTGGTCGTCCCATTGGTAAGATGGAAAGCAGTCAAGTAGTTCATATGACTATGGTTACACAAGATACTCAACCTCCATATCAACCATCGCAGATTTGTACACCCTACATTGGAGTTCAATATTCAATGGGAGGCCAACCTTCAGCTGGGGGGAAACCTTCAACTATAGGGAAAATTCTTAGTGGGGGAAAACCTACATGTTTTCAAAATCAACCAACCTAGGGGAAAGTTGCTCCTTCAAGTCATTCCTTCCCTACTACCACTAGCGTGTATCCTATACAACCATTTCCAGGATTTTCTAACCCTTTGTGGGGTCAACTTAATCCGATGGGAATTCTTTCACAAGGAAATTTTCCCTTTCAATTCGTGAACCCCATGATTCTAACACAACAATCCATTCAACCAAAATACATAGGGGGGGCATCAAGTCAATATACACACGTAGGAGGTCCATCTATTCAATCATAATACCTGGGCGGAAAATTAGGACAACCACCTTACATGGGTTGACAACTGAGATAGACAACATATATGGGAGGACCATCTAGTTTTTCCATCTCGTTGCAACCTCGATACGGTCCTACTAGTGTTCCCATTCCATATGGTTACCAACAGTATCCACAAGCCAAAAAAAAATCTTCCATTCTTGCATACATTAGATCTTCCACATGTTTTGTGTTTTAAAAATGTTTTCAATCAACATTTCCCATTTTTGCCCACCATCCCTGCCAAATTACCATCCGACATCTCAAAATTTGATGGAAAACCTAGGGAAGATCCTAAGAATTATTTTATGAATTTCTAGTTATAGTTTTCTTCCAACTCTTTGATGGATTATTCAATCCTTCTTAGGATTATTTAGAGAACACTTACAGGTGTCACAATGAAATGGTATATTAATCTTATGTGTAACTCCTTTGTCGACTTTAATTATGTTGCCATGGTTTTGTTGATGCATTGTTAGTTTCCTATGCAGTATGATACCGGTATAGAGATTTTGACCTCACTTTGGAAATACTCTTCCACCCACATATCTGATATTATTCATGAGTGGAGACAACAAAGATGATTGGTTAAAGCTCCCATTCTAGACCAAATCCTCACAGATTGGTTTACAAAGTTTCTCTTGCCTCCCATTTCCCATGATGTTTCCATGGGAAATGTTGTTATTGAGGAGAAGAATATCAGTTGTGTGCATTATTTTCACTTTTTATATTCCTATTCTGTCGCACTTTATGATATGATCCCTAATGCTCCTCGTCTATTGAACGATCCAAAAAAACCTTCTCTAGAACCAAGTTTCATTTCAGACACCAAGACTACTTCCAGTCATGCTCAAACCTCTAAGGTGAATGCAGTCCAACACAAATTATCTAAGCAACCAGGAGGTAAGAAGAAATATAAGGGTAAATCCAATAAATATTTTAATGAGCAAGATAATCCAAAGACTACTAATACTCGACCAAATAGTAAGGAGTGTATTCCATGCATGATATGTGAGGAAGACCACTACACAAAATAATGCCCTCATCGTGAGGTAGTCGCTAAATTTATGAAGGGAACCACCCAAGAAGTTCAACAACAACATCTGTTTGAAAAAAATCTTTCCCCTCTGCAAGGGGGCAACCCAGGTCCTTCCCACCATAGATATTCTTCCATGAATGACCCTCAGGTGTACATGTTTAAGGAAATTAATGTAACAACTCAAGAAAATACTTATGAAACTCCTCCCAATGAACAAGATAAGGGAAAGGTTATTGATTCCCACTCCTCCTCCATATTCTACTCCTCTTCATATTGAGAATCCAATATATAACGCAGTATTGCACTTCCCAAGAGAATAATTCGAAAAGTGTCATTTAATCCAAATGCCCATCCTGCCCAAAACTAAAACATTGTTGAATATTCAACGCAGGTGCCTTGTGCTATGGAATCCCTTGAATCTCTACAAAAATTTCCAAGTCAACGTAAAACCCTATTTTCATCCATTGGATCTATGGATCTATAGGAGTCAAACTTGATCACGTTTAATTTGGATTACTTTAAGGAGAGGCTCTCGAACCACTTAGCATTCCAAATTAAAATTTTGGTTGGTTGAAAGAACATCCATTGCATTTTTTTGGATGAGGGAGCCTCCACCTTTTTCATGTATTTTCTTTGTTGGATAGCCCTTGGTCCTCCTAAACTTACCCCATCTCCTACCACCTTGAAATATTTTTATGGACATGGTTTCTAACCTCACAAAATCTTGCAATATTTTGCTATGACATTGAAGGGTAAGAATATTTCAGTCGATATCGAAGTAGTTGATGCACCCTTGAATTACAATTTGTTACTTGGTCGTATTTGGTTCAATGTAATGGATTCCATTGCATCTATAGTGTTTTGTATATTATAATTTCCCCATCAAGGAAAAATTATCACCGTTGATCAATTGGATTATGTAACTCCATATCTCCACAATGTTGTGGCGAGTGATGTCCCTTTTCTAGGACAATCTAGTCTTGAGAGTGTAGGAGTTGATCTCCTTAAGGATTCCTCACTCATGGGGATTTTTACTTTACCTTCTCCTACCACCCCGTAGGTTGTCGCATTAAATATGATTTTGACTCAGGTGTGACAATCCCTAGAATCATATGATCCTTTGGTAGTACCTGGTCTCGACGAGCATGGTTCATTTTCTCTGTCAAGCTTGTTAAAAAATAAAATAGACCACCATCCATTCAAATCGATTCTCACTCTAGATAATGCACTTGAAGCTTATTCTCCTCCACCTAGTGAAAATGTTCCCATTAGTAACCAGATGCCTAAACGAGGAAAGAAGAAAAGTCACCATAGGAAACAACGCTTGGGTGGTAGCTCTCTAGCTTCTAGGAATCATGCTGGAGAAAACCCAGTATATTCTATCATACATCTGGGGGAAAACACCTCTAAAGAGACATGCTTCTAGGAGTGATCCTCGCTTAGGGGTCATTCCCATCATAATGTAGTAGTGTTTTCTAGAACAATCTTAGTCTTTGTTCTTTGTCATTCTCATAAATACATGAGAATAGGTTACCCAAATCAGTCTTGGTTCTTCCTCATGCTTGTTAATACATGAGAATAGGTTACCAAGCATACTTTTATCTCTCTTTCAAACTCATAAAATATATATAAAAAAATGAACTCTTTGGAGTCTCCTTCAATATCTTTTCAGACTCTCTAAATATGAAAATACCATCTAGTTTTATTTCCTTGGACTTGTAAAATATACACAAGGAAGGAACTATCTGGGACCAAACCCTTCCTTCTTCAAGTTTGTTAAACATGTGAAGATGAGACTCATCGAAGATGGTTTAACTAAGAATTTTTTATCCTCCTCGAGCTCGGTAAAAAACAAATAGGTACTCGCTTATCTGGGTGGGGGGGAAATTGGGGAAGTGGGTCAAGTCTTATACTTTTATGGAAACTTTTGTCTCCCCTGAACATGGAACTTATTTTTATCTTAGTTTTACCACTTGTATCTATGCCATTTGAATCCCATGTGTTGTCTTACTCTTTTTACAAATTCAAAAGAGAACCTATGTTTGTCTTCACATTCCATGCATCGTCATACTCTTTCAACTCCTTCGAAGAGATCCTTTGGTTTTCATCACATCATCGTATTTGTCATTCATGCTCTGTTGAGTCAATGCTTCCAAGTCATTCATTGTGCCACCATATTTTCAAGGGAAGTAAACCTCTACATTTTAACCACTATGTTAGTTCACCATCATTTGATCCATCACTATTCATCGCTATCTTTATTTGTTTCATGTTGATGATGGGGGATACATCAAGGCCCTGCTTTTACAAGTCTTTTCCTATTGAATTCAACACATTATTCAATAATTAGACTTAGAAACCAGTTAGTACCTTGGAGCCTGCATGCCTCAATGGCATGCCTCCTTGCTTCCAACAATAGGTTTACATGATTGACCTTTGATCAGATGATTCCATGAATTTTCGACCTCAGCTCATTTATTCACATTTGCTAGAATGTAATTGAGGTACCTTGGGATTCATTGTCATCATTGGTGATTTCCCTCACACTTGTTAACGATATACATTATTGACCTGTAATTAAGTGGTTTCTACCATGTTTGACGTCAACACATCTATTCACATAGATATATTTGTATTATTCAGGATCGGGATTGGAGACCCTGGGGAGGAATTTTCATTAAGAACTCATTTTTTTTATCTTCCTTCCCCATGATACGATGGATATTATGAATTTTTAATGTATATTGTAACATATATCCATGTTGTATTGGTATATGTTTATGTTCTGTCATGTTGTATCTCCATTGTGTACAATCACATGGCAACATTTTGATCTAGTCATGGAAATATGGATCCACATTGTATGTTCAGTGTCCATATCCTTAGTTAGTACTTCAATGGATCCACAGTTTATTGGTTAGAGACCATTATGTTAGTGTCGGAAGTCACTCCTAGATTGCTTGCAGGAGCAGAGCCCGACACCCATCAGTTTAATGTCACGATTTGTTTATAAAGGGGTGATCAAATGGAGATAAATACTCAAGGATATATGACTCTAACTCAGGGACTGTATCTGGTATGTAAAGAACAAAGGAGGTCTGGAATCCTAACTTTAGCTAGTGGGTTGATTAAAAGATGAGCAGGTGGAAGACTTAGTAAGAAAAGTGAACAAACAGCTCTGGGCAACAGGCTTGCAGCGGTTTGTAGGGGAAAAACTCTAAACGCAGGATCCTCCTGGTTCAAGGCTTTAAGAAACTAAATAGAAGACTTGACTGGATCCTCCAATTCCAAGTCATTCAGCGTTAAGGAAATCACAGGAACCGATTAGAGACTCCATAACCATTACAGTGATCCATTACAACATCATCCTCTAACAGCTACAACTCGACTGGATCCTCCAATTCCGAGCTGCTCTAATACAGTATAATAAAGATGTAAAGAAACTGACATTCATAAGGCAAGAAGTCTCAGAAGTCTATACATAACCAGAGTATCAGTGCTTCATTAAATATTTACAACCGGGAGCTCTGCTCAACCATCGATAGATACAAAAATGGCAAAAATGCCTTCATATACTCAAAACAACAACAACCACAAAATTGAGACGTTGCATTAAAAGCCTTGCGTCTGCATGGCTTCTGACAATCTGCACCTACAATATTTGACTAATCGTGCACCTTCGGCGGACACGATCTAACTTATGACAGCTCCGAAGGTGAATCGACGTGCACTTAACTCATCGCCAGACTTTCCCATTATGGTGGAGACGATGTCTAACCAACACCAACTACTTCAATAATTGCTTCATTGGGATTGAGGATGGCCCGGCCAACTCGGCACCTCTGTGATGTGGAGGTCACTTAAGGGTGACACCTGGATTAGCCGAATGGTATTTCTTTGGAGGCTGCTTCGTTGGACTCCTGCGAGGGACCCCTATGATGGATGAGGATGAGGTTATGGAGAGAATGATGGTGGGAGTCACGCCGACAGATGAGGAATGTCATGGAATATAGATAGGACACAGGTGGAAACAATAGGGAGTGCAGGACTAAAACCGCATGGTGGAAGGTGTTGAGGTGGAGGAGACACATGGAAGGGGATGAGGAGACTGGGGAGGTGAGTG
>JZKD02S0731522.1:200457-229164 GCA_000966675.3 Picea glauca | reverse complement strand
AAGACAAATTGACTCACTAAATCATTCAGCAGAAGAACACAGAGGCAAAAATCCAAAAAAATGCAAATTTTGAAGTTTTCTAGGCCAAAGGAGGCTAGCGCTCTGTTGCCAAGGGAAAAGGGCGTTATAGTGATCTGTGTAAAGCTACAAAAAGCATTGGCGCTCTGATAATACTAATTCAGGGGTGCCAGGGTCTAAAAGTTCCAGAAATGTCAAGAAAATTCAAAAATTGAAGTTCCAACTTGACAAAGATGCTGAGTATGATGGGACAAGGAGCCAATCAGCTCATGAAACTAATCAAAAAGGGGTAAACTAGGTCTGAAACAATCAAAGGGTAGAACAAGGTCAATGAGGAGAAAAAAACCAAAACAAGAGGTTTCGATTTGAGGCTATCTCCCCAGTATGGTCGCCAGTTTCTATTGTAGGAAAATCTGCCTACAGACAAGTAGATCGACCTCTAAGGCTTGACCTTAACCCTAGACAAAAAAATGCTTATCGTGGACACTGACTTCCTTTCAAATCTATCTAAGCCTAATGCATGAGAAGGAAGGATAATAGAAGTACCTTTTAATCGATGTTTGTCCCTGCACGCTCCGAGTTGTGCTCTAATTCTTTTGCTCCTCGCTGAGGTCTGTGGACAAAACAAGATACAACCACTTCCTACTCTACTGACATTAGCTTGAAAATAGATCTACCAATAAATGATAAGTTTATGCAACATCAAACACAAACTATAAAGAAACAGGCCAAGCTTGTCATATTAATGAGAAGAACGATGGCAGTACTTACAATCATAGATGTGAGTGCGATAGCTTCGTCAAGTCCTCTTCGTCTAACCCTTGCCTAAAAGATCCAAAACCTGGATGACAACAGCCTCACTGATTGCTCTCCTTTGGCTGACTGTAAGTTTCCTCCAAGATCATAAGTTCCATATGCTCAATTCTTCTCCCTCTTTCAATCAGCTCCAACACCACTTATGAGATCATAAGTTTGGTGTCATTCTATATTTTGCAGTCCATACCACTCATGAGATCATAAGTTTGGTATGATTCTCTCTTTCTGTCCATTCCCTTTCACCATTATAAAGCTTGCTTATCTAGCCTTGGAGAGGCTTCAACCACTTGAGATATCCTTGGGGAAGTTGAGGATTTGCCTCCTTCAGTTGAGGATCTGCCCTAGGATCATGGCTGGACTAGGGATTTGAGCTCAACTGCTTTCCAAGAATGAAAAGATGCTTCCCCCATTCATCTCAACAGCTTAACAACCGCCCAGAATAGGTAGCGCTCCCTCAAAAAGGCCATCAAAGCATTGTAGCGCTCCCTAGTAAGCTTTAGGGGGTGCCATCGCTCTCAAAATCTATAGCACTCCCTCAAAAGGGCCAAGGAGCATTATAACGCTCCCTGACAGTGTATGGGGAGCGTCGGCGCTCCGAGATAGTGTAAGGGGGAGCGCTCCTCTCGAAAACTCAGTTTTTGAGGTGTTTTCATATGGCAAAAGGTTTGCAATCTTGTTGACTCATTTCTCCTCTTCCAAATCAAATGTTTGAGGTGTTTCAAGTGTCTTTCTCATGTCGTTATAGGCATGACATAGGCATCATGGCAGCATGACACTTGTGAGAAACATGCGACACTTGCGACCTTGTGAGAAAAATGTGACACTTGCAACACTTGTAATGACGACACTTGCGACACTATCAAAGTGAGTAATTTTGATGTGTAACAGAGAGAAATATCACCACACCAAAGTTGTGTGCTATCTTCACATAACTTTTTGCACTCATCATCCATACTCTTAATGTTTTCCACTGAGGTTATGGATATTATTTCTCTTTGTTCCTTCTCCTCACATGGTTTCCCTAGTGTAGCATGCACTTCAATCTCTTTGATTCTAATGAGAAACCCTTGAATGACTTCACTAATTTTGGATACTTATTCCTCAATTGTGTCTTATACCACCATCGATACTTCTCGAATATTCTTATATAGTTTATGGATGGTCTATTATATCCTCCCTACATGTTACTCAACCTCATCTTTCTCCTTCAATATCCTCTCTAACTTTTTCTTAGCCTCATCCTTCTCCTGCACAACTATTGTATAATCCCTCTATATTTCTTCCTTATCGATTGTCACCTTAGCCAAATACTTTGACATTGACTTCGTGCGGAACTGTATTTATTTCAAAATACATTTTTGTAAGCCTTGTATTGCTCCTATGGGCATCTGTGAAATGACTAAGTCCATGTGACTTAGTACTCGTTCCTTCTCTTTCACCTCTGGCATGGGAATATCAATTGCATTTGGCGAGATCTTCAAAACTCTACATTCTTCTAATATTTATGACAAGTAAGAAGTGGTGTCCCCTGCTTCCCCAGTTACACTTGTTATTGGTCCTTCACTGGATCTTCACTATATTTTTCTCCTTACTTCCTCATAGAGTTGTTGCAATGTCGTTAACTGTTCCTGCACCTTTTTGTGCAGTTCTTCATGTTTCTGTGATGTTTTTTTAGATTCCTCTTCTATGACATCCCTCACTTTGTATCTGATCCTATCAATATCATCATCCATCAAAGTGTATATAGTTGGTTATTTATAGGATTTCATCTTATTCTGCGTTAATGTTGTTGTCCCCTTACCCTTGTATTTCCTCTATTTCCTTGATTTTGGTACTATATCCTACGTGTCCCTTGTGTCATCTCCTTTTCCATTTCCTTGACCATTTCCTTCGTATTCTTCTTCATTGTCAAGTTGGTCCATCTCTGTTTCATTCACAGGAACTTCCAGTTTGGGTCCCAATCCTGTATATTCAGTTGAATTTCTTCCACTCTGATTTTGTACTTTGTCTGTATCCATTCCTATCTAGGGTATTTCTTTGTGTGTATTTATATGTGATGATGGTATGCCCAAAATCATGCAACCGATGTGTATGCCTCTACAGGTTGTGGTGAAATTTGTGGTGTATTCTAGATACACCTCCTAATCCTTTTGTTGTACAAAAATAACTCAATGTCAATGTCTATCTATCTTCTCTTGTTCATCGTGTACCAAAATTTATGATACTTAGTGACCAAGCATGGATTACCACTTAGACCCCAAAATTGTAAATCTTCTTGTTCATTCCACACTGTGAACGCAATTAGAATTAAGAACTAGGAATAATGTAATTACATGCCTTTGTCTTGTCCTTCCACACAATCGAGGAGGAAATCGTTAAGTAAAAACATTCCCCATCTCATTGACACCCCTTCTACACATTTTTCAACCACAACTATCATGCCTGCAGGAACTTAGTCTTTCATGCACTTTCTTAGCAACTTTCCAACTAATTCTTGTGTTGTAATTCGTACTTGGTACATCCAACTCGTGCACCCCTCTAACTGTGTGAAATGTTGGCCTTATGGAATCTGAAAGAGTCTTGTGATTAATTTTGTCTACAAACATAAGCTAAGATATTCCCTCTATGATGGTAAGCCCGTGATTCGGTCAATGAGATATGTTTCTATATAAATTTGCCTATCAATCCATAAGTAACCACCATGAACACAGGTTAACAACATCTTGACACATGCATTCAGCTCTTGGCTCTTGTTGAAGTGTTGAATGTCAAACAAATTTGGTATTTCAGCTCATTCCAACCCTCTGGCCCATAGATTTGGCACAAGTATAGTCTTGTTTGTCACTAGATCTAATTTTTGTTCCAAGTATTCTCTCAGATCAAGCTCAGGGAACTTCGTTGTGTCTGTGATATCATGGTTCACATATTTAAGAAACAACACCTTACCTAACATATCCTCATTGATAATGGTGCCATATGGGATGTTGGGAGTCACCAATGGATACACGAAATCCTTCTTCAATGTCATTGGTTTGGCATCATCCTTCCTCGGTATAATTTAGTCCTTAGTAAACCTTCGCTTTGATGATGATGCTCCTAGAGTCTTCTCAATCTCTCATGTTGCTATTTTTTCTGTCGTTCAAAATTTATTTGGTGTGGATGTGACTGCCTTTGGTGGTTCCATCTTTGTAATTTGGTTACTAGCAACAACTTTTTCATCTTTGGGGGTTTTCTCAGGCTCTGCAACATAAATTTCAACTCTCTCTTACTTTCAAGCAACTCCAAATAAAACTAACCAATGTTTGTCGACCCTCCACATATTTTGTGACCCTTTTCTAGTTGTCCATTCACCTTGGCATCAGAATTAACTGTCAATTCCACTATTGGTGCAATCAATGCTTGCCTTAACACTACCTTATATCGAAATCTTATGGTATATTTTTTCTTTGATTTTCCATCCTGTCACAATCTCTGTAAATTTTTTCCATTTATGACGACGCATCTCCATTCTATGTTGTCATTACAGCTTTTGAACCTTCATTTTCATTCTTTAATGTTGTTTAATGGTCTTTATCCATCCTCATCAACACAATTTTTTTGGCTCACTCGTTTTCTTACTACACAATTTATTATTCTATGAATACTTCACTTCTTCTTCTTAGTTTATTCTATTTTCACAACACTCCCTTCTTCTACACACTTACTCTTGCTAAAACTTACTTACTTTTTGTTGTCTTTCATTTGTTTTTCTTTTTTTTTTCCATTTTTTTCCCCCATATAATACACTACTATAGTACATAGGTTCTTTCATAGTTTATACTAGTGTGTAGATGGGCGATTGTCCCTGTAGAGTTTCAATTGACTTCCATTCACTAGTCCTCCCAAGACTTCACCATTTAATGTTTCTAGCTTCACAACTCCTTCTTCTGTCACATACTTGATCAAATATGGACCTAACCAATGCATCCTAAACTTCCTGGGGTGATGCATGAACTTTTTGTTGTAGAGAAACACTAAGTCTCCCACTTAAAACCTTTTCTCTTTAATATGCCTATAATGCCATGATTTTTCTCTTCCCTTCTTGACTTGTTGATGGAATCTTGCGACAAATCAGTCTTCATCAAGTTGTAAAAACTATGATAATATCTCCTCTACTATGCTAGAGTCCTAAATATATGTAATCACTGCAATGCGTAGGATCAATGAAATAAATTCCATCGACATTAATGCTTCTTATCCATATACCAACTTAAAAGGTGTATGTCCTGTCAACTTTTTTCTTGTAGTCCTATATTACCATAATAATGCAGGGATCCTTAAGTCCTAATCAACCCTTCCTATGTTGCAAATCTTGGTAGCATTCTCTAAAATTTTATTGAAGGCTTCTACTGTCCCATTTTCCCAAGGGTGATACGAAATGCTCCTTTGATGGTGAATTTGAAGCTCCTTAGTCAATGCTGCAATTGTATTATTCAAGAAGTGTGTCCCTTGACCACTCAATATAATGTGCGAGCATCCAAATATTGTAATGACATTCTCAAACAAAAATCGTGTAGTAGTATTTTCACTACATTCTGTGATCGGTTTCACTTCTTCCCTTCCGGTCAAATACTCTATCATAGGGATTATATACCTAGCTCCTGATTTTTTGGCTGATGGATTAATCGGTCCAATGAGTTTTGTTTCCCATTTCTCAAAATCTTGCAGTGTAACTTGTGCATGCAAGGGAATCTCATCCCTTCTAGATGGATTTCCAACCCTTTGAAAAATATCACATGCCTGGAGATATTCCTTAGCATCCTTGTGAAGTGTGGGCCACTAGAGCTCTGTGCACAGAATATTTTGTGCAGTCTCTTTACCTATGTAGTGTCCTCCTACAATATCTTTGTGCACTTATGATATTATTGTTGGCCTTTCATGCTCTAACACACATCATCTTAATATCCCATCTACACCTAACTTGTATAATTTTCCTACAATTAGCTGATAGTCCGCTTCCTTAACCACTGACTATTTCTTTAGTGAAACTATCATGTTCGATGGATCCATTACTATACTTAATAATTTCACAATTTCTACAAAGTAATCATCCACCATTCAAACTACAAATAAATTTGCATCTAGTAAACTATCATCTAGGTTACCTACATCCTCTCCTGACAGAATGCACGATAAGTGATCCGTTCATGCATTCAATTTTCCAGGCTTAACAATGACTTCAAATTCATATTCTTGGAACAATAGTAACCATCTACAAATTCTCCCCCCCCAAAACTGTCTTTTTCACTAAGTATCTTAGTGTGGAATGGTTTGTATACATCTTGAAATGAGAACCCAACAAATAATTTTATAAACTTCTATAGCGCATACACCATCACCAATCACTCTTGTTCTTTCTTAGTGTAGTTATTTTTTGTTGTTGATAACTTTCCACTTGCAAATGCAATTGGATGGTCTAAATCTCCTTCTCCCGTATAAGATAATATGGCACTCAAATCTATGGACAATGCATCCACATGAACATGGAATTCCTTCTTCCAATATAGGAATATCAAAACTAGCATAGTCACTAAATTATGCTTTAATGTATTCAAACCTTTCTGGCAATCCTCATTCCATTGGAATTTATCTTCTTTCTTCAACAACTTCTCCACGAGTGTTGTAATCTATGCATATCCCTTAGTAAACTTCATGTAGTATCTTGTATGGCCCAGGTTTTCTCTTAAATGTCTTACTGATGTAGGTGGTGGTAAGTCCAGGATCAATGCAATCTTAGTGGGATCCACTAGTAAGCCTTTCTTGCATACCACATGCCCCAATAAAATTCCAAAATGAACACAAAAAATATATTTCTTCAAGTTCAATCAAATATTAAATTTTCTACACCTATCCAACATTAATATTAGTACTTTTGTGTGATTATTCAAGAGACTAAACAAAATCCAATCATCTAAATAAACTTCAAGGAACTTATGAATAAAATCTTTAAAGGCTACGACCACTGCTCTTGAGAAAATTACCATTGCATTATTCAAACCAAAAGGCATCACTATGTATTGGTAGCTTCCCCTCTTTGTCATAAAGGTAGTCTTATGTCTATCTTCCTATGCAATATTTATTTGGTGATATCTTGAGAAACCATACGTGAAGTAATAGGCCTCATGCCCCCCTACATTCTCTATAACTTCATGTATAAAAGGTGTCGGAAATGGATCATGCAGAAATGCATCATTTATCTTTGATAGATCTACACAATTTTTTATTTCCCTTGTTTTCTTATCATGTACTACCATTGGACTTATCCATTCTAATTCAACCACTGGTTCAATAATTCCTTCTTCTAACATTATGTCTATCTCTTCATTGACCTTCTCTTTATACTTTGGATTCAATCTATAGGGTCTTTGTCTTACTTGCTTAGAATTTGGTTTCAAAGGGATCTTCATTTCTCCTAGCTCACTAGTTATCCCTTTCATTGTGTAAACAAGGTTGGGAATAGATCCTGATACTCGTGCAGTAAGTCTACAATGTTTTCCACAGTTTAATCATTCCAATAGTCTCCTATCTATGAAAACTTTGGATTCTCTTCTGTACCAATATTTACCTTACGCATCCTTCGTGGTTGTGCATACGCAAAATATTCAAGATCTAGAACTTCCACTGCATGTTTCCCCTCTATTTCAGGTATTTGTATATTTCTTAAATCCTCCTCATCTTGATCTTATTGACCCACATTATAAAATTCTAGTATTTCATGAACTGTCATAGAATTTCTATGCGCATTGCAAAGAGGTACTACATCCATCAACCCTTCTTCTAAAAGAATCCTGGCTCTAATGGCCTGCAAAGCTGCATCTACCAATGAGGATTCATCTTCAAAAGTAAATTTTATATTAAACCTTTGAGTTAACTTGTCCCAATCTATGGTTTCTCTGTGCATTTCTAGTTCCAAGTACCAGTTCTTGGGGATTGTATCCAATGTATGTATAAACTTATGCATACATACCTTGTTCGGTATTGAAATCCATATATTTATGCACTACGAAATATGATCTATTGGGTCACTTACTCCTATATATTTATGCACAATATACTCAACCTTGGTACCAAATATAACTTTCATTAATATTTTACACTGCGACTAGTCTTCTATTCCTTGTTTATGTGAAGCCCACCATCTGGCCAAAGGGGCTTTCAAGACAACATCTAATGCCAACAATATTTATTGTTCAGGTATCTGCAACTTGAGTTCCTTTACAAAAGAACTTATATTAGTCAAACCATCATAATTTTTGGGGTCATGTAACTCCATTCCAATCCAGTGCAATGATCGAGTAATTTAGTCACATCGTCTGATTGATACTTCATGCATCCTTTGTTGCCAATGTTCCAGTCCTTCCTATGAATATGACACATATGATCTAATGCTTCTCCAAATTAGGGTTCCATCTGCAGTTGGATTAACATAGTCATCTATTCATGTTGTCATATTATATAGGTTATAAATTTCATTCCCTTTAGCTGGTTCGATATAGATTTTTCCTTATGTTGGATCCAACGGTGCAATACCATGCAAGTCCCCTACTTCAAAGATAATTTCCCTTTTCTTTAGATTAATAATTGTCTGATTTTCAAAGGCCCATTTAATCCTCATTAGTTTTGGGTATGGCTGACTATCATCCACAATCTTAATGACTTCCAAATGTGCTACATTGTGCACCCCATTTATATTCACAGGTACCCCTAACAACCGACCAATTGGTACTATTTTGTGTTAGTTCTCCAATATTAATTGGATGGGAGACCAAATCAACTTCAGCTTCCCCATCATTTCCCATGTTTTCTCTGAAAAAACTTTTACATCAGAACCCAAGTCTAAAATGACTTGATCCATGTCATAATCCCCAATCTGTGCACTTAATTTGAACTTTCCCCTTGTCCTCTTTTTGCATGGTACTTGATTCACTACCCTCTATGCGGTATGGGATTCCCTTTCTTGCACCCAATGATAAATCATTATGTGCAATGCATTCAATGCATTTTCATATTTCATCAATGCTAAACAATTTTTCATAAATTATTTCAAAGGAATTACCTTTTCAAGGGGCCTTTCCGGGGTAGTACAATCACAGATCAAAGGCATGTCAACCACAAGGGTTGCATATGATGTAGATTCTATCCAATCCCAACCTAGTATCTCATTTCTTGTATGATAATATGTCTCTTTTTCGTGTTGTGGTTCAAATGTCAGCATAGGTCATGTTGATTTCCTCACCCATTTCTCACTCTTCCTCCTTTTGTTTGTCATTCCATCTCCTATCCTATCTCCTTCACATGTGAAAGATGTTATTTTGGGTTCTTCGTCATGTATAAATGTTGATATCTTATGTATGTTCTGATTCATGTTTTTTTTTTTATGATTCCCTCTTTCCTACCACTTTCCAAGTAGTTGTAGACAATATTTTGTCGCATGATGTAGTGCTCTACAATATGCACAAGTTATACAAGGATTAAAGCAGTCACGGGCTAAGTGTCTTGGTTGATTACAATTGTATAAAATTTTTGTTCCTCTACCTCCTCTTCCTTGACCTCTTCCAAAACCTCCTCGACTTCTTGGATTAAAACTGTATATTTTAACCTTGTACAATATTTATTGCAAACAAATTTTCAGTAACAGAACATAAAATATATAATTGCAAATCCAAACATTAAAATTTTTCCCCTGGAAACCCAAACTAGGAAAACCAACATATTCTATATTCATTCATAGTGATACATTGTTTACAATACAATATACATATAGAATCCAATGGCATCCAAAACCCTAACCCAATGACCTAGATTAGTCCACAACCCTAATTCCTTAATCGGAAATAGAAAACCATCAGAAAAAAACCATGTACCAAAAAACCACCTAAATATGTGACACGTTTCTCGAGGCAGAGAAAAATATTCGGGGGCGCTGCCCCCTAAACCCCCACACAAGGGGATTCTCCCCCCCTTAACCCCCCTGTGCACACGCCTCAACACAAACACTACTACTCGTGCAAAGGATATAACACATACCCAGAATTCTCCCACTTGTTGTTTTCTTTGCATACAGGGGGTTACAGGGTTACATAGTCAACAATCCAGGCCAATAATGCCCATGCATCCTCTACCACAAGAGAACTTCTCAGTGCTCACAAATTTTGTTAATGAATCTGCAACATTCTTCAAAGTGTCCACCTTCATCAACAATACTTTCTTGTATTCAATCATGTCTCTCACAAAGTGATATTGAATATCAATATGCTTTGTCCTTGAATGATAAGTCAAGTTCTTTGCCAAAAAAAATTCACTTTGAATGTCACAATCTATCCTTACAACTTTTTGTACCAAAACAATACCTGAACACAATATTTGTAACCATATTGCTTCCTCACTTGCATGAGTGGTTGCCCTATATTCAACTTCTATAGTTGAAAGTGCCACTATAGCCTATCTTTTGCTCATCCAAATTATTGCTCCTCCAAATTATTTCTCTTCCAAACAGGTTAAACAGATACCCACTTGTAGAGATCCTACGATTCAAATCTCCAGCCCAATATGCATCCACAGAGCCATGTATATCCACCACTCTGTCCAATATATGTCTTCCTTTGTAGCACAATCCATATCTAGTAGTGCCACTCAAATACCTGAAAACCCTTTTTACTGTTGCCCAATGCTCCTTCCCTGGTTTTGATATATACCTGCTCAAAACTCCCACTGCATGTGCAATTTCTGGTCTAGAAAAGACCATTTCATACATCAAACTTCCAACTGCACTTGCATATGGAACATGAGACATGTCCTCCTCCTCTTACTGTTTGTTGGGACACCGATCCACGGATAAATTTACCCCAATAGGATTAGGAACCTTGACCGGTTTACATTCCTACATATTAAACCTCTGCAATATTGTCTCAACATATTTTATTTTATTTAACCAAAGTTTCCTCTTTTCCCGATCTCTTTTAATTTCCATGCCCAAAATGAAATTTGAAGAACCGAGATCCTTCATGTCAAATTTAGAGGAAAACTGAGTTTTCACATCCTTGATAATCTCCTTTTTTCCTCCTATCAGCAACATGTCATCCACATACAATACCAAATAAATCAAATGATCACCAATTAATTTAAAATACACATAGTGATCCTCTTTGCTTCTTGTGAAGCCACTTCCCAGCATATAAATATCAAATTTTTGATACCACATCCTTAGTGTATGGACTTTTTTAGCTTGCATACCAGCTCCTTCTTTCCCTTCACAACATAACCTTCTAGTTTCTTCATATATATTTCCTCTTCCATATCCCCATGTAGGAATGTTGTCTTCACATCCATCCATTCTACTTCAAAATCAAATGCAATAGCAAAAAATAACATAAATTTTATAGAGGTTAACTTGGCAACAGGAGAAAAAATCTCACCAAAATAAATTCCCTCAACCTGGGAATAACTCTTTGCTACTAACCAAGATTTGTATTTCTCCACTTTTCCTTCTGCATTTAGCTTCTTTCTAAATACCCATTTTCTTCCAATGGGATTTCTTCTAGTCAACAACTCCACTAGATCCCAAGCCTCATTCTTATCCAAAGATGCCATTTTTTCATCCATAGCCCTTTTCCAGAGATTTCCATCATATGAATCCACTGCCTCCTTGATAGATATAAGATCATCATCAGTAATAGACAAAGAAAAAATTGAACAGAAATAATATGGAGTATACCTTTCTGGTATCCTTCTTTCTCGAACTGATATCCTCAATACTGGAGTATGAGAATATTCTTCTTATGATTCTTGTTCTTCTGTAGAGTCTGATTCATCATCCTTTAAATCAAACTCTATTTTCTCTGGTTCTTCCTTACTTGGTAGGACTTCCTGTTTAACAACATCCTTCATTTCTCTANCTTCTTATCTAGCTTACTCATGTTTTCCTTTGGAACATGAACATATGCATCACAACTAAATACCTTGAGATGTGTGAAAGAAGGTTCCTTACCAGTCCATACCTCTTGTGGAGTCTTGTTATCCAATGTTGATGAGGGTGATCTGTTGATCAGGTAACATGTAGTACCCACTACCTCTGCCCATAATTATTTCCCTAACCTGACACCACTGAGCATGCACCTTGCTTTTTCCATCAATGTTATGTTCATCCTTTCTGTAACTCCATTTTTTTGAGGTGTATATGGAGTATTCTTATACCTTGGTATATCACACTTATTACAAAATTATTCAAATTCATTCCCACAAAACTTTCTCCCATTATTTTTCCTCAACACCTTAATTCTTTTCTTTTTTTGATTCTCAACAAGAGCCTTAAACTATTTAAACCTATCAAAGACTTCATATTTCATCCTGAGGAAATATATCCAAGTATTCCTCGAGAATTCATTTATAAATGAGACATAGTACATAGATTTTCCCAATAATGGGACTAACACAGGTCCAAAAACATCAATGTGAACTAGTTGTAAAATTCCTTCTGCCCTCGTTGCACCAAAGGGGAATCTTACCCGATTCTTCTTCTCATATAGACAATGTTCATAGAATAAAAATCTAGAGAGCAGTTATACATACCTTCAACCATACCTTTATCGTGTAGTAGTCAAAGACCCTTCTCTCCAATATGCCCCAGTCTTTGATGCCACAACATAACCTTTTCTCCAGAGACTGTAGGAGTTCTTTCTTATTCAACTCCAATATCAAGAACAATGGAACTGTTACACCCATCAATAATAGTGCTTCCTTCCTTCTTATACAGAGTCACAAACTGAACTCCCTTCAACAACACCATTTCTCCTCGAGCCATCCTACAGGTTTCCTTTTCAAATATTGTTTTTACCTTTGCATCGTCCATTTTTCTTACATAAATCAAATTTTTGGCCAAACCTAGCATGTGCAGAACACTAGGCAGTGTTCTAATCCTTCCATCTATGAGCCTCAACTTGACTTTTCCTCGTCCTATGATTCTGGTTGTCGAATCATCACCTAAGATAACATTACCTCCAACATACCTTTCATATTCGCAGAACCACTCCCTGTGGGGAGTCATATGAAAGGATGCACCAAATCAAACCAACCATGCCTCATGATCTGCATGTGTGCTTGAAGAATCCAAGTACACATCCCCTCCTTCTTCCTTGGATGTAGTTTCCTCTGTAGAAGGATATTCTTCAGATCCCTTTTTTTAATCAACATTGGATCTACACTGCTTCTTGTAGTGCCCTTCTTTTCCACATCTCCAACATACATTTAAAAACTTTTTGGGAGATTTAGATCTACCCTTATACTTAGGTCTCCCACTTGAGAACTTAGATATATTTATTTCCTGGGAACGTCCTCTTGAAAATAATGTGTCTGTGCTCTATCCTTCCATATTCTTCTGTCTCATCTCCTCTGACAACAAGGATGAGACCACTTCATCAAAATTCAAGTCAGTTGTATTAATACCTATGGCTACAACTAGACTATCCCACGAGTCTGGTAAAGAACATAGTAAATTGATACATTTTTCTTCATCTGAAATTTTAATCTCAACAAATACTAAATGACTTACCACAGTATTGAAGGCATTCAAATGATCTACCACCAAGTCTCCATCTCTCATCCTTAGGTTATATATCTTCTTTATCAGGAATAGTTTATTTACTAGGTACTTAGACTGATACAACTTGCCCAACTTTTCCCATAAATCCTTGGTTGTAGCTTCCTTTGACATATTCAATAATAATTAATCGGAGAGACACAGTCGAATTGTGCTCTTTTCCTTCTGATCCAACTTTTTCCAGTCATATGATGAAGTTCTTGTAGGTGCAGTATTTGGATCTACTACAATCCACTGATATTTTTCCACCAACAAATCTAACATATTTATCTTCCACAACTCAAAACTTTTCCCATTAAACTTCTCTATCTCCATCTTTGAATTTCTTTCCATTTCTTTTCACCTGAAAAATCAATACCATATATCTCCCACTGTAACAAGGCTTATCACAGTCCCGAGACAAAACCTTGACCACAAAAGTATATTTTAAACTTGTATATTGAGCCAACAAAACTTTGATACCAAATGTATATTTTAACCTTGTACAATATTTACTGCAAACTGATTTTCAATAAAAGAACAAAAAATATACAATGGCAAATACAAACATTACAAAAATATTTCTCCCCTAGAAACCCAAACCGGGAAAACCAACATATTCTATCTTCATTCATAGTGATACATTGTTTACAATACAATATTCATATAGGATCCAGCGGCATCCAAAACCCTAACCCAATGACCTGGATTAGTCAACAACCCTAATTCCTTAACCAGAAATAGAAAACCATTGGAAAAAAACCATGTGCCAAAAAACCACCTAAATATGTGACGACAAACGCCTCTCTGGTTATTATACTATGGACCACCTCCTTCCATTGAAAATTTTTCCTCCTGAATTCTATACATATATGAAGTGCACTCTCTCATCATATTGAATGCACAACAATTCTTCTCTTCATGACCTACTGACTTGTAAAAGTTAAAAAATAGATTCCTTGGCGTACTCTGGTATTTCTGTAGAAATGGAAAATCATGCAGATGATGTCCCCATTTCTTGCATATTTCACAGTACCCTCCTCCCGGTAATGGGTTTGGTTCTTCAGTTTCCAAATACCATGCAAAGGTTGGGCATTCATCCTTATGGTAGCCTTAAATCCTACACTTGACACACCAAACTTGTTCCCTCTTCTACTTTCCTTTCATCATTTATGCCAACTGAATTGTCAAGGAAAATAATTGGATATGGAATTGAGCCATCCTCCCACCATCTCCTACAGGAGACAATTCTAGATTCATTTCAATCTGCAAAGATTCAGGCTTCAATGAAACCTTCTATTGTATCAACGTGTATTGAATGTGTGGTAATAGTCCTGAAATAAACCATTCTGTATGTTATTGATCAAGAATTTGAAATTTTACTCTACCCATCAAATAATTAAATATTTGATCATAGTCCCAAACTAACTCATTATGTACTTGTTTAATTTCCTTCAATTATGTGATGTACTGCGAATCAGACTTCATCTTCTTGAACTATTTCAATAATTCTTGTCTAATTTGTGTAGTTTCTTTGCTTGGCCTGTTGGTGTAGTACTCTACAGTTTCATGTACCATAATAATGCCTACCCTCTAAACATTGTTTTCCAACTGTTCAATATTGATATCCTCATCTTGAAAATTCTTCACAACCCAAATTGTCTCACATACAAATAGATGTTGTTTTGGGTCCTCTAACCCAACTCCCTTGAACTCAGGCATTCTCAATGTATTATCTACCCCTTCCATGGTATTTTGCGCAGTACCTTACCCCAATGTTGTTGGCTAATTCTGATTCAATGTACTACCTCCACTACTCTTGATACCACTATTATGACTTCCACCACTAACTATAGGTACTTTTAGAAAATCTTCAAATTTTATCTCAGATCCAGGTGACGCACACAGGGTCATGGAATTGACACAAGATCTAGCTTGAGTAGGATTTAACAACTCTTCTATTATAGGAATAAACTGAGAATCCTATTCCTCTCCTTCTATGTGTCTTCCTCTTCTGATACACCTTCTTCATTTCTCTGCATCCTCTGTCCCTCCCTTCCTTCTTCATTTATTTTTTCATTATTTCATATCATCATACCATCCCCATGACATTCTACAACTACCTTGTGTGCATGAATCCCCTTAGCAGTAAAATTCCATCGTCATCACACATTTTTCGCACAACAACATCTTTATCCAAGTACCCAATTATTTCATAAACTTTCCACGCATACCCTTAAATAAATCCATCTCTGTGACGCTATATGAATAGGTACAATCTACTACAAATTCCGTATAATAACCCCCTAGTATGTTATTCAACCAGAAATCAATTGCGCAAGAATTAGTATTACTTACAAAATCCAATCGTCTTACCAGCTTAGGGGTCTAATTCCTCGGGGTTTCAATTTTGTATCTCCCATCATTATCCACTAATCTTTCTAACCATTAAGTTAAAATAATAAAAAATTCACCAAAGAAAATATCATGTACCTATGTGAACACATACCTTTGCAACCATTGTTTGTCACTCATTCGAGGGTTTTTATTCTCTTCTCAAGAAAATTCTCACTCCTTCCTTTTCATCCATTATGTTGGCGTCAGAAGTCACTCCTGGATTGCAATAGGAGTAAGCCTGAGGCCCATCATTTTATGTCACTATTTGTTGATAAAGGGTGATGAATGGAAGTAAACTCAGAATGGTATCGTTCTAACTCAGAAACTAGGCCACGCATGCACAAGAAGGTGAGGTGTTGGTTTAACTTCAAACAATAAGTTGTAATAAGGGTGAGTAGGAGGAAGACTTCTGTGAGGAAATGTGAAGGCATGTTGTAGGAATCAAGCTTCTAGTAGCCTGTAGAAGGAAACTTGAACACAAGAACCTCTTATATTCAAAAGCATAAACACTAAAAGAACATAATAACGTTATTATAAATCCTTTATCATAACACAATCATGATGATTCATGTGAATCAATCAATCATGAACCCTTTTAGTATGAGATCGAAACTAGATGAAAAAGAGAGTTGCCTTACATTGAACAAGAAAATTTCATATGCAGATACATAACCAGGAAAACTAGTGCTTCATTAAAACATTACAGTCGGGAGCTCTGCTCTACCATCCATGCTAACACAAATACAAAAACTGAGTATATATACTTAGATAAATTTTCCACCTTGGTAGTAGGAAGGTAGCTGAGACATTAAAGTCCAAATTAGTGTGTGCAGGCTCCTTTGGTCAGACGAAGACATCTGATTGGCATGGCTTATTTAGGAAAACTTGCATACAAGATGATCTTGGGCAGACTGCCTACTAGAACCTCCATGTCTTACATTTAAGGAGTGAGGTGAGGTTTCAACCACCTCTTCCTACCTTTATTTACCTCTAGCAGGTATCAAGATTGAGGCCAAGTTGAATTGGCACCTGGAGAGCGCGGCGATGCCTCCTGTAGCTAAACCCAGTGCTTTGGCCCTTTGCGTAGCTCTTTCTGTCACCCCAAGTGACCACGGGCTATGACTTTGTGCCTATCTTTAAAGGTGATTTTTTCATTTCTATTTTTGGTGATTCCGGATGCAGTGGAGGAGCATCCCCCTGTCTTTCAAAGTTTCGGTAGCCTAAATGCCGAAATGGCTAATCATTTCGCATTTCGGAGTTTCCAAATGCAATAGATGAGGGACCCCCTATATTTCAAAGTCTCGGTAGCCGAAATGCCGAAATGGATAATCATTTCATGTTTCAGAGTTTCCCAATGCAATGGATGAGAGACCCCCTATCTTTCAAAGTCTTGGTAGATGAAATGTTGAAACAGTTAATCATTTCACATTTTGGAGTTTCCCAATGCAATGGATGAGAGACCTCCTGTCTTTTGAAGTCCCGGTAACCGAAATGTCGAAACAACTAATCATTTCACATTTCAGAGTTTCCTGATGCAGTAGAAGAGAGACCCCCTATCTTTCAAAGTTCTGGTAGCCAAAATTCCAAAACAGCTAATCATTTCACGGCTTTTTCCATAAGAGATGAGCCCATGCACTAAACCTCATGGAACTCCGCAACTCAAGCTTACCCGATGACTGTTGATCTACTCCATCTATGGATCCTCGCCGTTGAAAACAAAATGCCTGCTCGCTTGATTTTAAGCTCGAAATGGATTCCTTCTGTGTGTTGCGCTTGGCGCTCATGACTGCGGCCTTTGAATAAAACACATTTGATGGATTTTTAAACCCCATTTCTAAGCATTTACACCAAGGGCCTGAAATCGGAGAGAAACACCCCTTGCAAGAATTGGTGCTAACGTTAGGATCCATGGGGGATAGAGTCATCCCTACGATGCACTAAGAACTCCTTCTGCAGTTCCAGTTGCCTTCTGTTGGGATTTGGAGTCATTTATTAAACCAAAAATAAATAGAAAAACAATATTTACAAAAATAGAGGAGCCATCTAAGGCTCAAACAAAACATTTCTTCAGGAAATGCCCATTTACTGTGTCGTTAAAAACTTCTTCACTCTCTAAATCTTGCAACCTGTACGTGTTATTTAAGAATACTTCAGAGATTTTGAAGGGCCTGATCCAGAGGGCATAAAACTTCTTGTGCTTTCCCCTATCCTACCCGGGTGCATCCCACTTAAGAACCAAATCTCCCAGCTCGAATTCCTCCTTGCTGACCTTCCCGTCAAAGGCCTGCTTGATATTTTGTTGATGACTATGACCTATGTCCATTACTTTCTCCCTGACCTATTTCAATTCCACCACTTGATGAATTCTTCTGACCATATGGTCTGGCTCTCCTTCATGATCTCGAAATAATTTTGCGATAGGTAAAGTGATCCAAGTGGGAAACACAACCTCTGTCCCATAAACAAGTTGAAAAGCTGAGGTGCCCAGGGACTTCTTTGTTGTCACTCGATCGACTCATAGAGAGAATTTGAGCTTTGAATCCCAATCCCTCTTATTGTCTTCCAATAATATTTTAATGAGTTTGATTAGACTTTTATTGGAAGATTCTGCCAGTCCATTTCCTTGAGGATAATAGAGAGTGGAGTGAATTAGTGAAATTTCGAACTGCTCACAGAACTTAACCAGAGGCTCAGACTTGAAAGAAGCATAATTATCAGTGACAATCCTATTGGGACAGCCAAATCTAGCTATGATATCCTCCAGGAAGATAATAATTACCTTGTGTGAAGCACTCCTGGTGGGGGTAGCTTCTATCCACTTGGTGAAATAGTTTGTTGCAGTCAGGATCCATCTGTGTTGGCCACCTGAAGGAGGATGAATTTCTCCAATGAAGTCCAACCCCCACTGTTGAAAGGGTGTTGAATCTATTACAGGCTTTAGTGGNCCCTCCTTCTTCCTTGGATGTAGTTTCCTCTGTAGAAGGATATTCTTCAGATCCCTTTTTTTAATCAACATTGGATCTACACTGCTTCTTGTAGTGCCCTTCTTTTCCACATCTCCAACATACATTTAAAAACTTTTTGGGAGATTTAGATCTACCCTTATACTTAGGTCTCCCACTTGAGAACTTAGATATATTTATTTCCTGGGAACGTCCTCTTGAAAATAATGTGTCTGTGCTCTATCCTTCCATATTCTTCTGTCTCATCTCCTCTGACAACAAGGATGAGACCACTTCATCAAAATTCAAGTCAGTTGTATTAATACCTATGGCTACAACTAGACTATCCCACGAGTCTGGTAAAGAACATAGTAAATTGATACATTTTTCTTCATCTGAAATTTTAATCTCAACAAATACTAAATGACTTACCACAGTATTGAAGGCATTCAAATGATCTACCACCAAGTCTCCATCTCTCATCCTTAGGTTATATATCTTCTTTATCAGGAATAGTTTATTTACTAGGTACTTAGACTGATACAACTTGCCCAACTTTTCCCATAAATCCTTGGTTGTAGCTTCCTTTGACATATTCAATAATAATTAATCGGAGAGACACAGTCGAATTGTGCTCTTTTCCTTCTGATCCAACTTTTTCCAGTCATATGATGAAGTTCTTGTAGGTGCAGTATTTGGATCTACTACAATCCACTGATATTTTTCCACCAACAAATCTAACATATTTATCTTCCACAACTCAAAACTTTTCCCATTAAACTTCTCTATCTCCATCTTTGAATTTCTTTCCATTTCTTTTCACCTGAAAAATCAATACCATATATCTCCCACTGTAACAAGGCTTATCACAGTCCCGAGACAAAACCTTGACCACAAAAGTATATTTTAAACTTGTATATTGAGCCAACAAAACTTTGATACCAAATGTATATTTTAACCTTGTACAATATTTACTGCAAACTGATTTTCAATAAAAGAACAAAAAATATACAATGGCAAATACAAACATTACAAAAATATTTCTCCCCTAGAAACCCAAACCGGGAAAACCAACATATTCTATCTTCATTCATAGTGATACATTGTTTACAATACAATATTCATATAGGATCCAGCGGCATCCAAAACCCTAACCCAATGACCTGGATTAGTCAACAACCCTAATTCCTTAACCAGAAATAGAAAACCATTGGAAAAAAACCATGTGCCAAAAAACCACCTAAATATGTGACGACAAACGCCTCTCTGGTTATTATACTATGGACCACCTCCTTCCATTGAAAATTTTTCCTCCTGAATTCTATACATATATGAAGTGCACTCTCTCATCATATTGAATGCACAACAATTCTTCTCTTCATGACCTACTGACTTGTAAAAGTTAAAAAATAGATTCCTTGGCGTACTCTGGTATTTCTGTAGAAATGGAAAATCATGCAGATGATGTCCCCATTTCTTGCATATTTCACAGTACCCTCCTCCCGGTAATGGGTTTGGTTCTTCAGTTTCCAAATACCATGCAAAGGTTGGGCATTCATCCTTATGGTAGCCTTAAATCCTACACTTGACACACCAAACTTGTTCCCTCTTCTACTTTCCTTTCATCATTTATGCCAACTGAATTGTCAAGGAAAATAATTGGATATGGAATTGAGCCATCCTCCCACCATCTCCTACAGGAGACAATTCTAGATTCATTTCAATCTGCAAAGATTCAGGCTTCAATGAAACCTTCTATTGTATCAACGTGTATTGAATGTGTGGTAATAGTCCTGAAATAAACCATTCTGTATGTTATTGATCAAGAATTTGAAATTTTACTCTACCCATCAAATAATTAAATATTTGATCATAGTCCCAAACTAACTCATTATGTACTTGTTTAATTTCCTTCAATTATGTGATGTACTGCGAATCAGACTTCATCTTCTTGAACTATTTCAATAATTCTTGTCTAATTTGTGTAGTTTCTTTGCTTGGCCTGTTGGTGTAGTACTCTACAGTTTCATGTACCATAATAATGCCTACCCTCTAAACATTGTTTTCCAACTGTTCAATATTGATATCCTCATCTTGAAAATTCTTCACAACCCAAATTGTCTCACATACAAATAGATGTTGTTTTGGGTCCTCTAACCCAACTCCCTTGAACTCAGGCATTCTCAATGTATTATCTACCCCTTCCATGGTATTTTGCGCAGTACCTTACCCCAATGTTGTTGGCTAATTCTGATTCAATGTACTACCTCCACTACTCTTGATACCACTATTATGACTTCCACCACTAACTATAGGTACTTTTAGAAAATCTTCAAATTTTATCTCAGATCCAGGTGACGCACACAGGGTCATGGAATTGACACAAGATCTAGCTTGAGTAGGATTTAACAACTCTTCTATTATAGGAATAAACTGAGAATCCTATTCCTCTCCTTCTATGTGTCTTCCTCTTCTGATACACCTTCTTCATTTCTCTGCATCCTCTGTCCCTCCCTTCCTTCTTCATTTATTTTTTCATTATTTCATATCATCATACCATCCCCATGACATTCTACAACTACCTTGTGTGCATGAATCCCCTTAGCAGTAAAATTCCATCGTCATCACACATTTTTCGCACAACAACATCTTTATCCAAGTACCCAATTATTTCATAAACTTTCCACGCATACCCTTAAATAAATCCATCTCTGTGACGCTATATGAATAGGTACAATCTACTACAAATTCCGTATAATAACCCCCTAGTATGTTATTCAACCAGAAATCAATTGCGCAAGAATTAGTATTACTTACAAAATCCAATCGTCTTACCAGCTTAGGGGTCTAATTCCTCGGGGTTTCAATTTTGTATCTCCCATCATTATCCACTAATCTTTCTAACCATTAAGTTAAAATAATAAAAAATTCACCAAAGAAAATATCATGTACCTATGTGAACACATACCTTTGCAACCATTGTTTGTCACTCATTCGAGGGTTTTTATTCTCTTCTCAAGAAAATTCTCACTCCTTCCTTTTCATCCATTATGTTGGCGTCAGAAGTCACTCCTGGATTGCAATAGGAGTAAGCCTGAGGCCCATCATTTTATGTCACTATTTGTTGATAAAGGGTGATGAATGGAAGTAAACTCAGAATGGTATCGTTCTAACTCAGAAACTAGGCCACGCATGCACAAGAAGGTGAGGTGTTGGTTTAACTTCAAACAATAAGTTGTAATAAGGGTGAGTAGGAGGAAGACTTCTGTGAGGAAATGTGAAGGCATGTTGTAGGAATCAAGCTTCTAGTAGCCTGTAGAAGGAAACTTGAACACAAGAACCTCTTATATTCAAAAGCATAAACACTAAAAGAACATAATAACGTTATTATAAATCCTTTATCATAACACAATCATGATGATTCATGTGAATCAATCAATCATGAACCCTTTTAGTATGAGATCGAAACTAGATGAAAAAGAGAGTTGCCTTACATTGAACAAGAAAATTTCATATGCAGATACATAACCAGGAAAACTAGTGCTTCATTAAAACATTACAGTCGGGAGCTCTGCTCTACCATCCATGCTAACACAAATACAAAAACTGAGTATATATACTTAGATAAATTTTCCACCTTGGTAGTAGGAAGGTAGCTGAGACATTAAAGTCCAAATTAGTGTGTGCAGGCTCCTTTGGTCAGACGAAGACATCTAATTGGCATGGCTTATTTAGGAAAACCTGCATACAGGATGATCTTGGGCAGACTGCCTGCCAGAACCTCCATGTCTTACATTTAAGGAGTGAGGTGAGGTTTCAACCACCTCTTCCTACCTTTATTTACCTCTAGCAGGTATCAAGATCGAGGCCAACTTGAATTGGCACCTGGAGAGCGCGGCGATGCCTCCTGTAGCTAAACCCAGTGCTTTGGCCCTTTGCGTAGCTCTTTCTGTCACTCCAAGTGACCACGGGCTATGACTTTGTGCCTATCTTTAAAGGTGATTTTTGCATTTCTATTTTCGGTGATTTCGGATGCAGTAGAGGAGCATCCCCCTGTCTTTCAAAGTTTCGGTAGCCTAAATGCCAAAACGGCTAATCATTTCGCATTTCGGAGTTTCCCAATGCAATAGATGAGAGACCCCCTATATTTCAAAGTCTCGGTAGCCGAAATGCCGAAATGGATAATCATTTCATGTTTCAGAGTTTCCCAATGCAATGGATGAGAGACCCCCTATCTTTCAAAGTCTTGGTAGCTGAAATGCTGAAACAGCTAATCATTTCACATTTCGGAGTTTCCCAATGCAATGGATGAGAGACCTCCTGTCTTTTGAAGTCCCGGTAACTGAAATGTCGAAACAACTAATCATTTCACATTTCAGAGTTTCCTAATGCAGTAGAAGAGCGACCCCCTATCTTTCAAAGTTCCGGTAGCCAAAATTCCAAAACGGCTAATCATTTCACGGCTTTTTCCATAAGAGATGAGCCCATGCACTAAACCTCATGGAACTCCGCAACTCAAGCTTACCCGATGACTGTCGATCTACTCCATCTATGGATCCTCGCCGTTGAAAACAAAATGCCTGCTCGCTTGATTTTAAGCTCGAAATGGATTCCTTCTGTGTTTTGTGCTTGGCGCTCATGACTGCGGCCTTTGAATAAAACACATTTGATGGATTTTTAAACCCCATTTCTATGCATTTACACCAAGGGCCTGAAATCGGAGAGAAACACCCCTTGCAAGAATTGGTGCTAACGTTAGGCTCCATGGGGGATAGAGTCATCCCTACGATGCACTAAGAACTCCTTCTGCAGTTCCAGTTGCCTTCTGTTGGGATTTGGAGTCATTTATTAAACCAAAAATAAATATAAAAACAATATTTACAAAAATAGAGGAGCCATCTAAGGCTCAAACAAAACATTTCTTCAGGAAATGCCCATTTACTGTGTCGTTAAAAACTTCTTCACTCTCTAAATCCTGCAACCTGTACGTGTTATTTAAGAATACTTCAGAGATTTTGAAGGGCCTGATCCAGAGGGCATAAAACTTCTTGTTCTTTCCCCTATCCTACCTGGGTGCATCCCACTTAAGAACCAAATCTCCCAGCTCGAATTCCTCCTTGCTGACCTTCCTGTCAAAGGCCTGCTTGATATTTTGTTGATGAATATGACCTATGTCCATTACTTGCTCCCTGACCTATTTCAATTCCACCACTTGATGAATTCTTCTGACCATATGGTCTGGCTCTCCTTCATGATCTCGAAATAATTTTGCGATAGGTAAAGTGAGCCAAGTGGGAAACACANCCCCCTATATTTCAAAGTCTCGGTAGCCGAAATGCCGAAATGGATAATCATTTCATGTTTCAGAGTTTCCCAATGCAATGGATGAGAGACCCCCTATCTTTCAAAGTCTTGGTAGATGAAATGTTGAAACAGTTAATCATTTCACATTTTGGAGTTTCCCAATGCAATGGATGAGAGACCTCCTGTCTTTTGAAGTCCCGGTAACCGAAATGTCGAAACAACTAATCATTTCACATTTCAGAGTTTCCTGATGCAGTAGAAGAGAGACCCCCTATCTTTCAAAGTTCTGGTAGCCAAAATTCCAAAACAGCTAATCATTTCACGGCTTTTTCCATAAGAGATGAGCCCATGCACTAAACCTCATGGAACTCCGCAACTCAAGCTTACCCGATGACTGTTGATCTACTCCATCTATGGATCCTCGCCGTTGAAAACAAAATGCCTGCTCGCTTGATTTTAAGCTCGAAATGGATTCCTTCTGTGTGTTGCGCTTGGCGCTCATGACTGCGGCCTTTGAATAAAACACATTTGATGGATTTTTAAACCCCATTTCTAAGCATTTACACCAAGGGCCTGAAATCGGAGAGAAACACCCCTTGCAAGAATTGGTGCTAACGTTAGGATCCATGGGGGATAGAGTCATCCCTACGATGCACTAAGAACTCCTTCTGCAGTTCCAGTTGCCTTCTGTTGGGATTTGGAGTCATTTATTAAACCAAAAATAAATAGAAAAACAATATTTACAAAAATAGAGGAGCCATCTAAGGCTCAAACAAAACATTTCTTCAGGAAATGCCCATTTACTGTGTCGTTAAAAACTTCTTCACTCTCTAAATCTTGCAACCTGTACGTGTTATTTAAGAATACTTCAGAGATTTTGAAGGGCCTGATCCAGAGGGCATAAAACTTCTTGTGCTTTCCCCTATCCTACCCGGGTGCATCCCACTTAAGAACCAAATCTCCCAGCTCGAATTCCTCCTTGCTGACCTTCCCGTCAAAGGCCTGCTTGATATTTTGTTGATGACTATGACCTATGTCCATTACTTTCTCCCTGACCTATTTCAATTCCACCACTTGATGAATTCTTCTGACCATATGGTCTGGCTCTCCTTCATGATCTCGAAATAATTTTGCGATAGGTAAAGTGATCCAAGTGGGAAACACAACCTCTGTCCCATAAACAAGTTGAAAAGCTGAGGTGCCCAGGGACTTCTTTGTTGTCACTCGATCGACTCATAGAGAGAATTTGAGCTTTGAATCCCAATCCCTCTTATTGTCTTCCAATAATATTTTAATGAGTTTGATTAGACTTTTATTGGAAGATTCTGCCAGTCCATTTCCTTGAGGATAATAGAGAGTGGAGTGAATTAGTGAAATTTCGAACTGCTCACAGAACTTAACCAGAGGCTCAGACTTGAAAGAAGCATAATTATCAGTGACAATCCTATTGGGACAGCCAAATCTAGCTATGATATCCTCCAGGAAGATAATAATTACCTTGTGTGAAGCACTCCTGGTGGGGGTAGCTTCTATCCACTTGGTGAAATAGTTTGTTGCAGTCAGGATCCATCTGTGTTGGCCACCTGAAGGAGGATGAATTTCTCCAATGAAGTCCAACCCCCACTGTTGAAAGGGTGTTGAATCTATTACAGGCTTTAGTGGCAGAGATTTGAGCTGCTACTTTCCTGAGAACCTTTGGCATTTGATGCAAGCTCTAACTTCTCTACAAACATCATTGAATAAGGTGGGCCAGTAGTACCCAACCCTGATAATTTTTTGAGCTATGGTCTTCTAGAAATGATGGCCTCCACAAAGGTCGCTATGGAAATCAAACATAACTTTATGGGCTTCCTGTGGGTTCAGACACCTAAGAAACACCCCTAGAGTGTCTCTCTAGTACAAGACTTGGTTAATAAGGAAATATCTGACCGCCTTGAGCTTTAGAGCTCTTGCCTTAATTTTTCTCATTCCATCAAGAGGCTTCAACTCTTGCAAAAAGTACAAAATGTCTCTGTACCAAGTGCATTTTGGTAGTGATAATCCACCCTGAGATCTTTTGCTGGATGACTCGGATTGCTGATTTTATGAGAAAGCATTGATGAATCTAACCCCTAAGGCCTTCTCCCATCTATGTCAGGCTATATAAGGATGTCTTTCATAGAGGCTGAAGGAACGTATGCAGTCACTCTTGAGTGCAATACATAGACTCTGAAATCTTTGAGATCTTTCACCAAAGCATAGGCCTGCTTCTCCATGGTCTCATACCTGATTTATGTATCTCTTAATGCCTTACTGAAGAAGGAAATGGGTTTCTCTCGCCCTTCCTCATTTTTATGCAATAAGACCACTGCTACTGTATCAAAAGAAGCAAAATAAAAAACTAGGAAATCCTTGGAATAATCAGGACTGATCAGCATAGGTGCCTCAGTCAATGCCTTTTTTATTTGGACAAAATATTCCCTAGGTTTAGCAGTCCATTTTACTTCATTTCCCTTTCTGAGCATGGTTGTAATGTGTTTCACCAACTCAGCAAAATTTGAGATGAACCTCCTCAGAAAGTTAATCTTCCCTAAAAAATCCTAATCTTCCTTTCTAGANTAGACCCCAAATCAGTGTCAAGTGCAAAGATAGGATGATTGGTGGGGTCTGCTTCATCACCAACAATGTAGGTCAACTGAGCTTCTCTGTACAACCTCATGTATTCCCCTCCAAAGACTGGAATGGTGGCATATGTGAGATCCATCTGTAATGTTCCTACAAGTTTTTTAATCCAAGATCTTGACAACAACATGCCAAATTTGGGGGGAACATCAGCTACTACAATGTCCATGACCACACTCTTCATTGGCAGCTGAAATAAAGAGACCACCAAGTCTTTAATGACTCCAAGGCATTGCACCCTCCTTGAATCAAAAGAGTACAAATCGTGATAAGCCTTTGTCACTTCCAGTCCCAATTCTTCCATGACTATTTTGGGCATAAGGTTGTGGGAAGCTCCTGAATCCATGAGGCAATTATGCAACACCTTATCATGTATGTTCAAGGATGTAGGGGATGAATCATCTTTGTATTCTACCATGGTACCTAGGACGACTACTGGCTTTTCATCTTGAATATTTAATGAGTTTGTGGAAGGATGGGGGGACTCAGATTGTAGCAGTTTGGAGAGGTACCTTTTGAAATCTTCATTTTTAACTAGTTCTGAGAGGGGTACGAGAATTATAATCTTTTGAATTTTGTTCTCAAAACTAAAGGAGTAAAGAGGCTTAGTAGCTTCCCTTACCTCAGAGACAGGTTCTTTGGCTGTTGGTAAAGTATTTTGAGTTTTCTTTTTTTTAGTAGTGATTGTTGTAGGTTTAACAGGCCTTTCCACTATGAGGGGCTGATCATGGCTATCAAAATTCCCTTCTTTCTTCTTTGAACTGAGATGATATCTGTTAGGAGTGTTTTTGGTCTTTTCCCCTTTACCCAACTCATTGATTTGAATGTTCATAAGGGATTCTTCATATGAAAATTGAGTCAAATGGGAAAAAGGGGAAGTGTCTTGAATACAGTGAATTTCAGGGTCAAGCTCATCTATCTCCTCTCCTTCCTCATGAGCAACTAGGTTATCTCGGAGAGGGGTTTGAATCCTCTAATCATCTCTGTCTTTTCTCCTTTGTTCCCTTGGAAAATCCTGTGGCACATTGTTGCTAGGCCTCCTCAAGCCTCTGTTATCAGTATTTTAGGGATTTCTATACATGGGCTTCACTTCTAACTCCCACCTTTCCATTCTAGCCGAAAGATATTTTATCACTTTAGTTACCTCATCTGTCTGAAGGGGAAGGGGAGAGGAATTGGATGGGGAGGCTTCAGGTCTCTTCCTGAATATGTCTCTATCAGGATTATTCCTGAGTCGGTCAATAGCCAATATGTTAGATTCTACTTCCACGGCTGCATCCTGCATGTGAGCCAGAGTAGTTTCTCTCCTTTCCCTCAACAGGAGGCAGAAATCGGGATCAAAAGTGCTAGCATAAGTGATTTTAGCAGAGGCTTCTAAGGGATTTATCTCAGCGGGGATCTTATTATACATTTTATTGAATCTCTTAGATAAGTCATAGATAGACTCTCCTTCCTTTCCCTTCATAGACCCAAACTCTGTCATGTAATACATGAAGTATTTTTTGTCTCCCCACTATCTCAAAAAGGAATTATCCAAAGACCCAATCCCATCGATAGATCTAGGAGGCAGATCCCTAAATGACTTTCTAGCCTTGCCTTTAAGGCTATGGATGGAAATCCTCATCCATATGTCTTCATGCATGATGACATGATCATCTGTAAAATTGTAAAAGGCTTCAAGGTGTTCTTCTGTAGCTATGTCCCCTTCGCCTGTAAACTTGGGTAGCTTCTAAAGGTAGCCATATGCTGGAAGGGCATTGAGAGGCTGAGGTAACAAAAGGGGAGCATACCTAGCAACTATTATAGCCTCCATTCTGGTCATGGGGGGATTTTCTCCTGCCATAGGAATATTAGGTGGAGGAGAACTCAGAGGAGAAGGAGCTCAAATAGGGGATATTGGAAATGAGCTTCTAGGTGGAAGGGGGCACAATGGGGGATTTAGAGAGAAGGCTAAGG
>JZKD02S0731522.1:184082-198738 GCA_000966675.3 Picea glauca | reverse complement strand
GTAGGCTCCTCTAGTTAGACGAGGACATCAGATCAACATGGATTCTTTAGGAAAACCTGCACATAGGACGATCTTGGGCAGACTTCCTGTCAAAACCTCCATGTCTTACATTTAATGAGTGAGGCGAGGTTTCAACCACCTCCTCCTACCTTTATTTACCTCCCGCAGGGATCAGGATCGAGGCCGAGTTGAATTGGCACCTAGAGAACATGATGACGCCTCCTGTAGCTAAACTTGGTGCTTTAGCCCTTTGCATAGCTCTTTCTGTCACCCCAAGTGACCATGGGTCGTGACCCTGTGCCTATCTTCAAAGGCTCTTTTTTCATTTCATGTTTCAGCAATTCTGGATGCAGTGGAGGAGCGACCACCTGTCTTTCAAAGTGTCGGTAGCTGAAATGCCGAAACTTCTAATCATTTCACATTTTGGAGTTTCCCAATGCAATGAATGAGCGACCCCCTATCTTTTAAAGTCCTGGTAGCCGAAATGATGAAATGATAATCATTTCGTGTTTCAGAGTTTCCTAATGCAATGGATGAGAGACCCCCTATCTTTCAAAGTCCCGGTAGCCGAAATTCCGAAACGACTAATCATTCTGCGTTTCGGATTTTCCCAATGCAATGGATGAGAGACCCCGTGTTTTTTGAAGTCCCAGTAGCCAAAATTCCAAAATGACTAATCATTTCATGTTTCAGAGTTTCCCGATGCAGTAGAAGAGTGACCCCCTATCTTTCAAAGTCTCGATAGCCAAAATGCCAAAACGGCTAATCATTTTGTGACTTTGGCCATAAGAGATGAGCCCATGCGCTAAACCTTGTGCAACTCCACGACTCAAGCTTACCTGATGACCGTCGATCTGCTCCATCTATGGATCCTCGCCGTTGAAAACAAAATGCCTGCTTGCTTGATTTTAAGCCCGCAATGGACTCCTTCTGTGTGTTGTGCTTGGCGCTCATGACCACGGCCTTTGAATAAAATGCATTTGATGGTTTTTTAAACCCCATTTCTACACATTTACACCAAGGGCCTAAAATCAGAGAGAAATACCCCCTTGCAAGAATTAGCGCTAACACATTCAATGATATCTTTCTTAGTCAGCCTCCAAAACATTCCCTCAATTACATATTCCAGGTCTCGACAAAAAAACCATTTGTTGGTGCACAGTTATAAGACCCTATGCTCAGTTTATTCAACCAAAACAACCCTTCATATTGTTGGAGATTTGTCACACACACCTAGGATTTATTTTTCCTAATTTTTTCCCTATGTTTATTAGTCATTATTCAGTCTCCTATAGTTTAGGGAGAATACTCCTCTAGGAGAATATTCCTTTCAATTCACACTTCAGTTTGATCAGTTGAGTGGAGTCTAGATGCCACATTGGGATTATCACCATCCAACATTGGGATCATCACCAGTTAATGCACATTTTCCTTGGTATCATCACTATACTATAGAATTAATCATGATTCCATGATCTCCTCCTCACTTCACTCTATTTTAGTCAGTTAACGGAAGAATGAAAGACTAGTTAACTCAGACTAGGTGGCAGTTCACTCTCGTAACTGCCTGAGAGACTAGACTAGGTGGAATTTTACTCCCATAACTGTTGGTGTGTGCCCATATCACTCTATACCACCACTATGTTGCATTAGATTCTCCTCTACTATGCATTAGTTGATTTATATGGAGTATATCATGTGTAAATTATCATTCATTCATTTTGGTTAATGAGAATTCTTCCATTCTTTCTCTCTTGTTTCTCTTTTCTCATATTTTCTCTGCAAATTGTGTATGTCATTTTCTAGCTAGATATATTCTATGTGGGTTCAACACATTTACATGGTATCAAATATTACGTACTTCTAGATAAAAGACACACCAAATTATTTTTGTAGGTACCGAAGATTGAATACAATGGAAAAATGGAATTTCCAAAAGAATTCATTCTTACACCATACAATTTCTTTGCATGGAAGGATAATACGATAATGCATCTTTGAGATAGAGGATTATACAGGTTAACCATGAACATAGAGACATAACCCACATCATCCATAGAAAAATCCAAGTATCTAAATCGAATGGATGAAACATTTGGAGCAACTTGGAGTCTCATTTCTCCTGAACTCCTCTTTCACATATCCTCATGTAAAACCCCCAATGAATCTTGGATCACCATGAAATGTATTTTTGGAAAACATGAAGAGATGAGGGGACACATGCTCTTAGTGGAATTGCTGACTTGGGATCCAAAAACCTTCAAACATATCCAAGATTTGTTTACCAAGTATAAGGATTTTTTGTCGCAAATCAAGGCTCGTGGGGTTGATAAATCTAAGGAGGAGAAACAAATGGTTATTACCATTCTCTCCAAACTTGGTCTGGAATAATCAGTGTTTGTATCTACATTTCATTCAGTTAGGATTGCCTCTGTAGCCACTTGGACGATTCCCTCTCTTGAGGCCTTTATCGAGTCTCTTACACAAGAGCATAACAAGCTCATCAATTTGGGAAAAATGAAAGGCCCAAAGGAACATGCACTTATTTTTCAAGATGGTAGATTTCATAAATATCATAAATCTAAATACAAAGATAAATGAAATCACATGAAAATCCAAAGAAGGAAGGGTACTCAAAACCCTTCAACGGTTCCTCCAGATCCAAAGGTGGAAAGGGAAGAAAATGGGAGAAATGCACCTAATTCCATAAAGGATTCCATCCAGAATTCATATGTATGCAGAAACAGATAGATAAAATGTCCCAAATACTTCAACAAAACAACCTTGGAGATCGCATCCCCGAGGGTGCCAAGAAGAAGAAGCCAGAAGATCAGAATCCCAAGAAAGGCAATTCTAGCCATGCTTTGATTTCCATCAACTCCTCTTTCGATGCTTGGATCTTAGATTCAGGTGCATCACACCACACGAAAGCCACAAAATAATTATATTCTTCATTGGATGCATGCAAAGGTCTTCCTATTTTTATGGGGGACAACTCTCCGGTTGAGGTCACCGGTAAAGGAAGAATTGAACTCACAAACAAAATCTTAGAGAATGTGTGACACGTTCCCAAACTTTTTTTCAATTTTCTCTCTATGTATCTGATGAAAAAATATGACACTGGAAAGAGAGTCACATTCATACCTAATTTAGTGGATATATATGACATGAAAACCAATTCCAAGGTTTCTACTGGTGAGGTAAATCATCAATCTAGACTCTACAAATTTTCTGAATTTATTAAACCAAATTCTGCATTACTACTTACCCATACTGATGAAAGAAGTAGGATATGGAACAAAAGGTTCATTCATTTAAATTTTAGATATATGAAACAACTTAGCAATCAGGGAATGGTTGATGGTATACTTGACATCCACTTCTCCAAAGGAATTTGTGAAGGATTTGTTCTTGGAAAACACCGTCAAGTGAAATTTGACAAAGGAAATACTCATAAGGCATCATGTTTTTTATATCTGATCCATAGTGACCTCATGGGTCCTTTTACACATCCATCAATCAACAAATAAAGGCACTTGCTCATTTTTGTTCATGATTTCTCACACTTCACATGGATTTTCTTTCTTAGGAAAATATCATAGGTCTTTCAACACCTCAAATATTTCAAAGCCCTTGTTGAGACATAGTCAGGAAAAAAAATCAAAGTCCTCGGAACACAGAATAAGAGAGAGTACGAAAACCATGAGATACATAATTATTTTCATGAGGTCGAGACTGAGTCGCAACACACAATTCCCTATACTCCACAAAAACACGAAGTTGTTGTGCGGAAACATATATCTCTAAAAGAGATGGCATCTTGCATGCTACATGCAAAGTCACTTCCATAGATATTATGGGATGAATCAATTAATTGTGAAACATACATCCAAAAAATATCTCCCCATAGATATGTCAAGGGTAAGACCCCCTATGATGCTTGGAGTGGCCTCAAACCAAAAGTGACCCACTTCCGTATTTTTCGTTCACATGCATGGGCCAAGATTCCCTCTCAGAAGAGGAAGGCACTTGATCCACATAGGATAGAGTGTATATGTTTTGAATAATGTTGGCACAGGAACAGACCCAGGGTTCAACACTTCAACAACAGACCAAAAAACCCTAACTACCAACCCTTTTGGCAACATCTACAAAGAAGATGAATTCTTACCCAAGGTAGAGGCAGGGGTGGTTGCGGGACTCAAATTTCTGCAACCTAGATGGGACATAGATTTGTGATTATACCACTTAACAAAGCACTTAGCAGTTAAAAATCACCAGTAATTAACCCTTTTCACATCGCAGATCTAGACCCTAATTACAGAACAACACAATCTAACACATCTAAGAATATAGCACATGGAAAAATATCAGATCTAGCATTTATTCACATCATTTAAGGACTAAGATATCATACTATATTCATCTAAACATTCATTACTACACTTAAGATTAAATTATATACACAACACAATAACCAAAATGCACAAAGAAACCATAACACAAGATATACGTGGTTCACCCCAGTGTGGGGCTACGTCCACCAACTCTTCTCTTGTTTATTATCTTCTTGCAATATTCTACAAGCATAGAGCATCAAAACCCTACTCCGCAGAGGACAGGAGATCTGTGTGCACCTTGCCAAATTGTTCATCCCTGAGCTAGGTTTAAGCACAAAGCCTTCTTACTGTCTATACACAAGCATCTTAAAATCCCTTTCACTTAGCTCTGCAAGTTCTTAACACATAGTATGCACTAAGCATCCACAACTATTCACACTTTAGCACACTTAACTCTTCCTACATCGCCTAGATATATATTTATACATTACAAAATGGGCCCAAACATGGGTACACCCATCGACTGACATCCCATACCTGTTACATAAACCCTAATCCAAAAACTTTCCTAAAAAGGGGCCGAGATCCCGTGATCTCTGCTTCAACTTGTGCTTCACCTTAGACCAGCCTGTCGAAGTCCTAAAAGAGGTTAAACATGACCAAGGATATCCAAAACTTGGTCAAGGGCCAACAGGACCCCAACACTCATATGTGACTCGTCCCGAGTCACACTGGTCTGGATAAATATACCTCAAAAGCCTCGAGCTTGGCTCAAGATGCTTCAACCTGTTGTTGTGCCAAGGCCTCTTGCTCGATGAACTCTTGAATATCTACCTCATTCATAGGTCCTTTTAAGTGTTGTTCTACCGAAGTGACTCCTCATTCCAGCTCTGCTCCTTGACCTTCAATCTCCTAAAAAAGTAGGCAAACTGCATCCTAGACTGGCTGGAGCTTCTGAGTCACTTCCATGACTTTGATTTGTATGGCATGGACCTGTTGCTGAGTCATGTGTTGTTCTTGGGATATTTTGATTCACTCTATTGTTGACAAGGGATTTAACTGTGCTTGTACTGTTGTTTCTTGTTCATTTCCTTCCTGGAGCCGTGAATCCAGTGTTTTTAGTTCAGGCTCCTCGGTAAGGTGCTCATAAGTCTGCGCACTACGACTGCTTAGATTTTTACATTCCATGACTAATTCTTTGATCCTTTTAAGTGTGCTTCGGGCAGTTGCTTCTCTCTGGTCTTGCACTTCCTGCGAAGTGCTTGGCACTATTTGTAGCTCCAATTTTGTTATTCTCTGTTGAAGCTGTTGAATGGATTCCGTAAGCTTCGCCACTTAACTCTCCACTGGGTCTTCCTCCATTTTCTCTAAGCCCGTCACAGAGCAAAGTGATCTGCAGACTTATTCTTTAACTCCAACCTACTCCATGAGAAACTATTCTTTATCCTATTGGATCTGTGTTCTATCCTCTTCGAACTTGATTTGGAGGTTGTCCTTCTCTTGTTGCGCAACTCAACGTTTCTCTATGATTTCCTCTTGTGCTTGCTTCAGGGCCACTATGGCCTATTCTTTTTCTTCCTGCCTATGAGGAAGGTGATTTTCGGTTGCATCAACTATTCCGTGGAGTTGGGCAAGATCATCTCCCAACTCTGGTTCTTCTAGTGGTGGGGGTGTAGTGGAAACTGTGCGTCTAGAGTGAAGGGCTTGTTGTATCTCCTCTCAGCTCTGCTTCAATCCTTCCATACATGGTTTCTTGTTTGGCTTCAATTCTCTGCAAAATATCTTCCTAGGCATCTGATACAACTGTGATAATAAAGTCAAAGTCATCGACCATGAGCACAGTCTACATCTTTGGCTTACTCGCTTTGGACTTCTTCCGCAATGTAGGTTTTGTTGGGGAAACCTTTCTTTTATTGGATGTCTCTACCTGTTTAAGGGGGTTCCTAGGTGGTGTTACTTCTCCTTGCTTCACCTTGTATTCTTCCCCTTATTTCTCTTCTTTGTCCACTTCGTCGTCTCCTCCTCCGCTAGGTGAATATTATGCAGTCTCTTCTGACATGCTGTGTATTTCATGTACATATTCCTTCTTTTTCTTCCTACTATTGTTGGGTGCATCATACTCTTCACAAGTAACCACTGGACTTCCAATAAGGTTGGGATAGGACAGTGCTACCTGGTCGACTGGTATACAGAACTTTGTGGGCCATTCCTTAGTGATTTCTTCCAGGTCCTCCTCTATGAGCTTGTAGTAGGACTAAAGCTCTTCTTTACTTTCGTCTACGCATGCAGTAATATAAATAAAATGCCTATCTACGCAGAACTTCATAAGGGGCCTAAACCTGTCTAGGGTATTCGACATCATATGAGGGAAAGACTCAATAGTCCTCTTCAGCCATAGGTAGTAGGTATGGAATACTACGTTCGACTGCCATTGTTTCCCCATATCGCTTGAATACCAGAGCGTGGTGAACTTCTCATTTGGTGGCTCAAATGACTGAATGTTAGGGAAGGTCACACCTTTCGGCATATCCCAAGTAGCGAATGCAATGAGGATCAACAGCCAGCTAAAATGGAACTCATATCCTTGATCCTAAGCTTCACGACAATCCAGTTCTAACTGATTGACTAGGTAACTAGCCCATTTCATCTGTAGTCCTTCCATGCATTTTCCTTCGAGGTCAATGGAAAACCCTGTGACCTGTGTGAGCCTATTCTTTCAGAATAGCTTACCAAAAATCAACTGGAAATCAAGGCGCACTGCGCCATTCTGAATGGTGGTGTAACACCCTGTTTCCCTAAAAATAATTATGCTGGCCAAGAACTGTGGCAAACTCAAAGATGTGAATGTGTGTTTTTGAATAGACCTTAGTATACAAGGTCAATGAATGTAAATTAACATTATGAATATATATATATGTGTGTGTGTGTGTGTGTGTGTGTGTGTTGCAGGACTGTTGGGAGGGGGATGTGCTGAAAAAGAGACCATGATGGCTGAAGAAAGGTGGTGGAAGGTACCTGGAATGGTGGCGTTAACTTCCCATGAAACCAATATCGTATTTGGTCTTCACTTGCCTGGAGAACCAAGAGCGGCTCGCTGGCCTCGAAATGAATTACTTGCCAGGATAGTAGGTGAAAAGGATCCTCATGAGTTAATGAGGGATGGGGGTGAACCGCCCTTCCATGGAGGCCTCAGACCTGACCACCGTAGGGAAATTCATGCCACAGACAACCTCACCATAAAGGAAAAGGCAAGTAAAAGGTGTGGAAGGGGGGGGAAGCAAGGGTAAAGATCGCAGGAAAGAGATCAGAAGAACTCTGGAACAAAATACAGAGTGAGTGATAGCAGAGAAGAAGGAGAGTAACCTTCATTCTCGATCGTAGAATAACCAAGATAGAGAGTCTCCAACATCGTGGTCTAGCTCGGGGGTGGCTAGTGGTAAATCCATTTGGAGTCGCTGAGCCTACGGTTGGGTGGAAACAAGCACCCCTCTCAGCAGTTGCATCACATTTGGTGTTTTTATGATAAGTGTTTTATATTTTGTATCTTGAAATTTATATGCTGACATGTATGCTCATAGTCTGTGCAATTATGAATGGTTTCAGTATAAGACTGTCTGTATGGTGTTTGGATAAAAAATGATGGTTGCATACTTTTATTCGAAAGATCGCGTATGGATTATGTGCATATATATATATATTAAACTAATACAGATTTCAAGTCTGTTCTCGAGAGGTTTGTTCCAGTATTTGTCTTACCTGATGCCTTGGATAGATTTCCCCACAAAGGCACCCTTTCGAGACAACTCCCTTACCTTCTAGAAGACCTTCCAGTTTGGTCTTCAAACCTAGTGAAAATTGCCTGAGGACACGAAGGAGGATGTTATAGTTTAAGTATTAAAATCTTGCACGAGGGAGAATGGTCCCTGTAGACTTCAACATTTCGGCATTACAGTACCCAAAATACCCAAGGGTGAGTTCCCTTGCACTCGCAAGTCCCAAAAACCCAATTTACGAAATCCAAAATATTAGCTTGGGGGTAAGTTAGGATTTTCAGAGTTTTTGGCACCCGGAGTATCTAGGTGCAAGTTCTCTTGCACTCGCAAGTCCTGAAACCCTGACCCGCGAAATCTTGAAATGATAGCGTGTGGATGAGTTAGGACCTTTTGGTGGTTCAATACCCAGGATACCCTCCCTCTTTCTAAATGCGCGAATGAGATCCTTTCGGAGGATATGAGGTCTGTTACAACCGTAAAATTGAATGAAGGAACACATGCGATAATTCCTCGACCCATTTTTAACCTTCGCAAGTAACGAATAAATTGGGACCGTCGATCCCAAGACCCATGGGAGTGCAAGGACCGTCCAGATGTAGCGTACACATGGCGGTCAGTAAGCGTTTCATCATTTTGGCACCCGGGAGACCAGAGGGTAAGAACCCTTGTCCTCACGACTTGTGAAATCCCAACATATGAAACCCCGAAATGACGGGGCATGGACAAGTTAAGAGGATTCAAAATTTTAGCACCCGGGATACCTAGAGGCAAGTCCCTTGTACACGCCAGTCCTAATATCCCGATAGGTGAAATATCGAAAGGAAAATACACAGATATGTTACGATATTTCGGCATTTTGGAAATTGGAATACTCAAGGGAATATTCCCTGGTACTCGCAAGTCCCGAAATCCCGATGGGTGAAATCCCGAAAGGACAATACGCAGATATGTTACGATATTTCGGCATTTCGAAAATCATAATACTCAAGGGCATATTCCCTAGTACTTGCAAGTCCCGAAGTCCCAATGGGTGAAATCCCAAAAGGACAATACGCAGATATGTTACAATATTTCGGCATTTTAGAAATCGGAATACTCAAGGGTGTATTCCCTGGTACTCACAATTCCTGAAATCCCGATGGGTGAAATCTCGAAAGGACAATACGCGGATATGTTACGATATTTTGGCATTTCGTAAATCAGAATACTCAAGGGTGTATTCCTTGGTACTCGCATGTCTCGAAATCTTGATGGGTGAAATCCCGAAAGGACAATACATGGATATGTTATGATATTTCGACATTTTGGAAATCAGAATACTCAAGGGCGTATTCCCTAGTACTCGCAATTCCCGAAATCCCGACTTACGAAGTCCCAATATGGCATAGTGTGACTTGGATCTATGTTTTGGTGTTTTGGTACTGAGACCTCCCATCTGTGCATATCCCAAAATCCGGACATACAAAACCCTGAAATGAGCTTAGAAATGAATACCGGTTTTAGAGTTTTGGCTCTTGGGAAACCTTAGTGCGCGACCTCTTGTCTACACATATCCTGAAATACCGACATGCAAAACCCTGAAATAATAATAACACAGATGAGATAGGTTGTTTCAGTATTTCGACACCCAGGATACCTAATGGTAAGTTTCTTGTGCTCGCCAATCTTGAAAACCCGGTTTGGGAATTCCCAAAATGGGTTGAGCGATGTATATGTACATGTATTTAGGATTCGGAGTTTCGGTTCCCAGGAAAACCAGGTGTCAGNTTTCAGAGTTTTTGGCACCCGGAGTATCTAGGTGGAAGTTCTCTTGCACTCGCAAGTCCTGAAACCCTGACCCGCGAAATCTTGAAATGATAGCGTGTGGATGAGTTAGGAACTTTCGGTGGTTCAATACCCAGGATACCCTCCCTCTTTCTAAATGCGTGAATGAGATCCTTTCGGAGGATCTGAGGTCTGTTACGACCGTAAAATTGAATGAAGGAACACATGCGATAATTCCTCGACCCCTTTTTAACCTTCGCAAGTAACGAATAAATTGGGACCATCGATCCCAAGACCCATGGGAGTGCAAGGACCGTCCAGATGTAGCGTACACATGGCGGTCAGTAAGCGTTTCATAATTTTGGCACCTGGGAGACCAGAGGGTAAGAACCCTTGTCCTCACGACTTGTGAAATCCCAACATATGAAACCACGAAATGACGGGGCATGGACAAGTTAAGAGGATTCAAAATTTTGGCACCCAGGATACCTAGAGGCAAGTCCCTTGTACACGCCAGTTCTGAAATCCCGATAGGTGAAATCTCGAAAGGAAAATACACAGATATGTTACGATATTTTGGCATTTTGGAAATTGGAATACTCAAGGGCATATTCCCTGGTACTCGCAAGTCCCGAAATCCCGATGGGTGAAATCCCGAAAGGACAATACGCAGATATGTTACGATATTTCGGCATTTCGAAAATCAGAATACTCAAGGGCATATTCCCTAGTACTTGCAAGTCCCGAAGTCCCAATGGGTGAAATCCCAAAAGGACAATACACAGATATGTTACAATATTTCGGCATTTTAGAAATCGGAATACTCAAGGGTGTATTCCCTGGTACTCACAATTCCTGAAATCCCGATGGGTGAAATCTCGAAAGGACAATACGCGGATATGTTACATAATTTGGCATTCCGCAAATCAGAATACTCAAGGGTGTATTCCTTGGTACTCGCATGTCTCGAAATCTCGATGGGTGAAATCCCGAAAGGACAATACACGGATATGTTATGATATTTCGACATTTTGGAAATCAGAATACTCAAGGGCGTATTCCCTAGTACTCGCAATTCTCGAAATCCCGACTTACGAAGTCCCAATATGGCATAGTGTGACTTGGATCTATGTTTTGGTGTTTTGGTACCGAGACCTCCCATCTGTGCATATCCCAAAATCCGGACATACGAAACCCTGAAATGAGCTTAGAAATGAATACCAGTTTCAGAGTTTTGGCTCTTGGGAAACCTTAGTGTGCGACCTCTTGTCTGCGCATATCCTGAAATAACGACATGCAAAACCCTGAAATAATAATAAAACAGATGAGATAGGTTGTTTCAGTATTTCGACACCCGGGATACCTAACGGTAAGTTTCTTGTGCTCGCCAGTCTTGAAAACCCGGTTTGGGAATTCCCAAAATGTGTTGAACGATGTATATGTACATGTATTTAGGATTCGGAGTTTCGGTTCCCAGGAAAACCAGGTGTCAGATATCCTATCGTCGCATATCCCGAAATATCGATGGAGGAAACCCCGAAATAGTGAAGTATGTTTAGAGCTGGTGTTTTTGGAGTTTCGGCTCCCGAGAAACCCAGATGTGAGACCTCCTATCATCGCATCCCCCGAAATTCCTGTATGCGAAATCCTGAAGGGTAGAGTGCTCAGACTTAATCTGGGTCTCTATTAATCGTGTTAAGCGGTTAGAACCATTTCGTATTTTGGCCCTTCAAAAGACAAGAGAGAAAGGGGAATACATGCACTGCGATTTGCGAATCGCGAAAGCCGACGATAACCTCCCTGATAAGGCCTGTGGTCATAGTCGTCGATCATATGTGTGTGGTTAAGGGATAGCAAGGTCTGTATCAGGCCCCATGGGGATTTGGGGAATTTTGTTCCTCGGTGAAAAGAAGGAAAGAAAGACAAAAATTTTCAATTCGCGTAGTGGGTATGTTACAAATTGTTATCAGAGCATGGTTACAACACTTGGCCTGCTTGGGATCATGAACAAGTTGCGCAAAAGCTCTGTTTGAAGCACTCCAAAAATTAGTAACCCTCTATTTTGGCCCCCTAATCAAAAGGTCAAAGTTCAAAATGAAAACCCCGATTGTGTGTATGCATGTGAAAGAAATATGGATTATGTACTGGTTATAATAAATATAAATATTGATTAACAACTAGCATTTTTCTTTTGCACACAAAGCGAAATATCAGTCATGGGAAACTACAGATGCATAGAATGGTGACTCACCAAGAGGTGGGGGAAGGCTTCCACAATAGAGATGAAGAGTCTGACAAAAGGAGGGTAGTAGGGACCCCTCCAGATCTAGCTGAGACTATGAGGAGCCTCATGGTTGAATTAAAAAGATGGAAGGATAACAATGAAAGGATGATGAAAGAACAAGAGAAACAAATGAAAATTAATGCAGTTTTACTGCAGAGCTTATCCGACTTACAAAACAAAATGTAGCATGAACTTGAGGTATAGAAACATGGTCATATCGGTGGCCACATTGAGAGGAGCACCTCAAAAAAGGTCCATCCCAGAGGTAACAGACAAGCATCGAACGATTCCTCTGGGAAGGAAGATGGCGGTTTGGAGGGCTCTTCTAGGAGCAGAACTAGTTCTTATTCTCGAAGAAAACATAAGAAGTGAAATATTTTCAAGGGTCATAAATTCGAAGAATTCAGGAAGTCAAAACCACCCTCCTTCAACGGTGAAATAAAGAAATGAGAGGAAGCAGAGGCCTGGCTGCTTGGACTAAAGAAGTATTTCAGAGTCCATGACTTCTTAGAAAATTCGAAGGCCTGAGTGGCCACCTTAAAATTGAATGAAAATGCTTCCATTTGGTGGGAAGACCTTAAGAATGTGAAAGGGGTTCGCGAAGAGGACCTGTCTTGGGAGAAATTTGAGAAATACTTTCGGAAGAAGTATTTGTCGGAAAAATATTTCGACAAGAAGACTAAAGAGTTTTATGAACTCAAACTAGGGAAACTCACTATAGAAGAATATGTCAACAAATTCCTCGATTTGTTGAGGTATGTACCTTATATAAAAGAAGAAAAGGAAAAGGTGCAATTCTTCATCAGCAGACTACCTAAGGACTATCAGAACATAATTGAATTTGATGAGCCAAAGACCCTAGAAGGCACTATCCAAAAGGCAACCTATTGTCATGAACAGTTTGGACATTGAACAGAACCTCACGAAGGATGTAAGCAGAAGAATAGTTTGATATTTTAGAAAAAGGGGATTAAATCCCCAAGATTTAAGAACTATAAGAAGAATCCAAGAATGAACTTCCCATCCTGGAGTGTACACCAGCATAATTTTCCCTCCTTGGGTAGAAATAAAACTTTTGGACCCATACCAATGAAGACTGATAACCCAAAGAGAGAACCTTTGTAATGTTGGGGTTGCAGAGAAGAACATCTACTGAGAGACTGTCCACACAGACAACAAAATAGTCAGAGAATTTATAACATCCAGGAAGCTACCACCGTCAATGACATGGCCAAACATGTGTCACAAATTTATGTATCCTTGGATGATAACCAAGCTGACCACCAAGCTTCAGTGGTGGAAATAGAAGGTATGATTTCCAACCATCTATTGTCTATTTTGATTGACCCTAGTTCAAATTTGAGTTATATAGACCCTAAAGTTGTTTATCAGTGTAAACTACAGCCACAAAAACATAACAAGCCATGGTTGGTACAATTAGCTACTGGCACCAAAAGAAGGGTAGCAAAGGTCATACTAGCCTGCCAATTAATGTTGGGTGAATTCCCCACCCAAGCAACCCTTAACATACCCTTGGGATTGTATGATCTGTTGATTTGTATGGACTGGCTAGCTGACCATAAAGCTAGATTGGACTATTACCATAAAACCTTAGAATGTGTAAGTAAAGAAGGGAAAAGGATAACCCTTCAAGGGATCTGAAAACCTGTCTCGGTGAGAGAAATATCAGATTTGCAAATGAGAAAGTATTGTCGAAAAGGATGTCCCCTATATGCAATACAGGTGTTGAAAACTATTGAAGATGACAAATCAAGCCTCGAAGACCACCCTACCCTAAGAGAATATAGAGATGTGTTTCTGGAAGCGGTATCGGGTCTACCTCTTAGTAGAGACATAGAATTCTCGATAGAACTTGCACCGGAAGCGGTGCCAGTGTCTAGGACACCCTACCGGATGAGCACACCCGAGTTAGTTGAACTCAAATTACAATTAAGAGAAATGATGGATAAGGGATATATCCATCCTAGCGTGTCTCCATGGGGAGCACCAATCCCGTTTGTGAAGAAGGGCGGTACACTTAGACTGTGTATATATTATAGACAACTCGATAAGGTAACCATAAAGAACAAGTTCCCCTTTCCCAGGATCGATGACTTGTTCGATCCATTGGGGGTGTGTCTATTTTCTCAAAGATTGACTTGAGGTCGGGATACCATCAAGTTTGAATTAAGAGTGAAGACATCCATAAAACTTCTTTTCGGACACGGTATGGTCACTATGAGTTCGTGGTAGTGCCATTTGGGTTAACCAATGCCCCTACCACTTTCATGTGCTTGATGAACAATGTACTCAACAAATTCCTAGACAAATTTGTGATGGCTTTTATTGACGATATATTAATTTACTCCAAGAATAGGGAAGAGCATGAAGAGCACCTTAGGCTTGTGCTACAATTGCTACGAGAACATCATCTCTATGCCAAATTAAGCAAATGTGAATTCTTCCAGAAGCAAATACATTACCTAGGCCATGTT
>JZKD02S0731522.1:153958-168045 GCA_000966675.3 Picea glauca | reverse complement strand
TCTGAGGTGCGAGCATGTCATAGCTCTTACGGTCTCCTAGGTTTTAGTCATTGATCTTCAAGGTTGGAATCCTCTCCAACTATAGTCTGAATTCTTGTATTTCGTTTGGGAGGTACGCAGTGATCACTCTGTATTCGAAGTCCCTCGAGACACTATCAAGACTCACCACACTGGCCAAAGGTGGGATGTAATCAACTAGGATGGATGGAATTATCTTCGCATTCACCAAGTCATCAGATGCTTGGTTCTTTTCTCGGTCACAACTCGGGATGGTCCAGATCAATGAGTAGTTGATGGGGAGGCTTGCACTCCTTGTGTCAATGAGGCTTGGATGCCTTTGGACATCACCTTCTCAGCCATGAGGTCTATTAGAATCTCTTCGAGAGATTTTTCTTCTGCGCTAATTGCGTCCGACTTGCACACTCAAGATCTGATATCTCAGGTCGATGAAGAATACTCAATGTAACGAATGGATGGCGAAGTCTTAATAATCACTGCACAAACTCAACTATTTCTTTGGGAGCTCAGATAATCACAATTGAAAAAACATTTCTTGGTGCAATGCCCGAAAGGATAAATATATATTGTTGTAACAATTTCTTTCAACAGGTCGCAAAGCCTTATTCAATGCAATTCCATCCGTTATGGCACAGTCCCAACAATCCAATGGTGAACTTTCGGGCCATAAATACTTTCCTAACCATTCAGGAGTGTCGATTGAACGATCATATTACCTCCAATGGTCATATTTCTTCAGCATGGTGAAGTGCCAATCTGTGCTATATTGATATTTCGGTGAAGTTCAAGTTATGGAAACCTTTCTTCTGCGAAGTATTCTCTGGAACTTCTTGCAATTTTTCTAACTTTGCCCTCTTCTTACTGAGCTTTATGGCCTTCTTTCCTATGATCTGAATCACTCGTTTTCTCTTTCCATTATCATTCTTATCTCCTTTTGGCATGATAACTTCGCACTGTGGAGGGTCTTTCATAGGGTTCAAGGGTAATACTTCTTCTCTTTCTGGGGTAGGTGCTCTACTCTCTTATACATACAAGTGTCTCTAGTCTTCATGTGTCCTTTCAACTTTGACATCCATATATTTGGTCTTTAGTAGCTTCGATTGGTTCTCTTGTTCTTCCAGTAAGTGCGGTATTCTCTTAGCCATGACATCTCTTGGTTCTTTCTTTTTTTGTTCTAGATCCTCCTTTTCTTATTTCCTTCGTATCTGATATTTCTCAATCCAGGTTTTTCCTATCAAAATAGCAAATGGGGCATTGTTCTCAACAAAATTAAAGATCTCAAATTCTTCTTCTGTCGAAGTGCCATGAGAACTCATAGATATCTCGGTAAGTCTTCCAGATAGGGTTATCATCTTTCCTCTAAATAATCATTTTCCTCCTAATGAAGGAACCATAGTAGGCTTTCCCAAAATTTCCCAAGTTCTTTCTGTCATGATATTCACCTGTGTTTCCTCATCCAGGACACAGTCTATGTTGAAGTCTCTTATTCTTGTTTCTATGTACTCTTTCTCTTTTAATACCTCTGATAAGTTGATATTTCTGTGGTCATTTAAGCTTTCTTTCATCTATAGTAATACAACCTATGATTATTTCTTGGGTTCTATCATATCCTTAGTTTCTAGGCCTGCCTCATAGTTTTCTTGTTTCATATTCATCCTTTCAACTTTAGAAATCATTCTATGACAATCCAAAACTTCATGGTCCATAGATTTACAACAAAGACAACTAGGTTTTATACCAGGGAATTCCTTAGCAAGATGTCCTAGTCTTATGAAATTGTAACAAAGGGTTAATCCTCTCTTTCTCTTAATGATCCCCAAACTTTCCTGTACTGGGCACTGGGATCACAGTAACTAACCCGCAAAAAAATATTTCTAGGATCCTACATCCATTTGTTAGTCCAAACATTCTTTATATGCATAGGAATAACATATCTTTCATTGCTTCTATCAGATGTATTTGTATCAAATCTTCTTTCTTCTAACGATGCCCTAGTTTTCAGACTAGGACAAAATTTATCAAACATACCTAGATTCATTCTTTCGAAACAAACATTTTCACTTATCTTACCTTTATCAGAGCACAAATCTTCAATATCTTACCTATTTTCTTCAGATCAAACTTTTCTTGGCACAAATATTCACAAGTCAATACTATGCGCTAAAGCATAGATCTACGCATAGAGATTTCTTTTCTTCAGTTCCCAGCAACCATAGTTTCAGGTCCTGGTAACGGAACCATTTGTTGGCACAGGGGAAGACCCAGAGTTCAAAACTTCAACAACACACCAAAAAAACCCTAACTACCTCCCCTTTTGACAACACCTGTGAAGCAAATGAAGTCTCACCCAAGGTAGAGGCAGGGGTGGTTGCAGAACTCAAATTTCTGCAACCTAGCTGGGACACAGATCTGTGATTATACCACTTAACAAAGAACTTAGCATTTAACATTCATCAGTAATCAACCCTTATTCACATCATAGATACAAACCCTAATTACATAACAACACAATATTCTACCAGATCTAACACATCTAAGCACTTAGCACATGGAAAAAGATCAGATCTAGCATTTATTCACATCATTTAAGCACTAAGATATCATACTAGATTCATCTAAACATTCATTAATCCACTTAATCTTAAATTATATACACAAGACAATAACCAGAATGCACAAAGAAACCATAACAAAATATATACATGGTTCACCCCAGTGTGAGGCTATGTCCACCAACTCTTCTCTTGTTTATTATCTTCTCTCAATCTTCTANTCTGAGGTGCGAGCATGTCATAGCTCTTACGGTCTCCTAGGTTTTAGTCATTGATCTTCAAGGTTGGAATCCTCTCCAACTATAGTCTGAATTCTTGTATTTCGTTTGGGAGGTACGCAGTGATCACTCTGTATTCGAAGTCCCTCGAGACACTATCAAGACTCACCACACTGGCCAAAGGTGGGATGTAATCAACTAGGATGGATGGAATTATCTTCGCATTCACCAAGTCATCAGATGCTTGGTTCTTTTCTCGGTCACAACTCGGGATGGTCCAGATCAATGAGTAGTTGATGGGGAGGCTTGCACTCCTTGTGTCAATGAGGCTTGGATGCCTTTGGACATCACCTTCTCAGCCATGAGGTCTATTAGAATCTCTTCGAGAGATTTTTCTTCTGCGCTAATTGCGTCCGACTTGCACACTCAAGATCTGATATCTCAGGTCGATGAAGAATACTCAATGTAACGAATGGATGGCGAAGTCTTAATAATCACTGCACAAACTCAACTATTTCTTTGGGAGCTCAGATAATCACAATTGAAAAAACATTTCTTGGTGCAATGCCCGAAAGGATAAATATATATTGTTGTAACAATTTCTTTCAACAGGTCGCAAAGCCTTATTCAATGCAATTCCATCCGTTATGGCACAGTCCCAACAATCCAATGGTGAACTTTCGGGCCATAAATACTTTCCTAACCATTCAGGAGTGTCGATTGAACGATCATATTACCTCCAATGGTCATATTTCTTCAGCATGGTGAAGTGCCAATCTGTGCTATATTGATATTTCGGTGAAGTTCAAGTTATGGAAACCTTTCTTCTGCGAAGTATTCTCTGGAACTTCTTGCAATTTTTCTAACTTTGCCCTCTTCTTACTGAGCTTTATGGCCTTCTTTCCTATGATCTGAATCACTCGTTTTCTCTTTCCATTATCATTCTTATCTCCTTTTGGCATGATAACTTCGCACTGTGGAGGGTCTTTCATAGGGTTCAAGGGTAATACTTCTTCTCTTTCTGGGGTAGGTGCTCTACTCTCTTATACATACAAGTGTCTCTAGTCTTCATGTGTCCTTTCAACTTCGACATCCATATATTTGGTCTTTAGTAGCTTCGATTGGTTCTCTTGTTCTTCCAGTAAGTGCGCTATTCTCTTAGCCATGATATCTCTTGGTTCTTTCTTTTTTTGTTCTAGATCCTCCTTTTCTTATTTCCTTCGTATCTGATATTTCTCAATCCAGTTTTTTCCTATCAAGATAGCAAACGGGGCATTGTTCTCAACAAAATTAACGATCTCAAATTCTTCTTTTGTCGAAGTGCCATGAGAACTCATAGATATCTCGGTAAGTCTTCCAGATAGGGTTATCATCTTTCCTCTAAATAATCATTTTCCTCCTAATGAAGGAACCATAGCAGGCTTTCCCAAAATTTCCCAAGTTCTTTCTGTCATGATATTCACCTGTGTTTCCTCATCCAGGACACAGTCTATGTTGAAGTCTCTTATTATTGTTTCTATGTACTCTTTCTCTTTTAATACCTCTGATAAGTTGATATTTTTGTGGTCATTTAAGGTTTCTTTCATCTATAGTAATACAACCTATGATTATTTCTTGGGTTCTATCATATCCTTAGTTTCTAGGCCTGCCTCATAGTTTTCTTGTTTCATATTCATCTTTTCAACTTTAGAAATCATTCTATGACAATCCAAAACTTCATGGTCCATAGATTTACAACAAAGACAACTAGGTTTTATACTAGGTAATTCCTTAGCAAGATGTCCTAGTCTTATGAAATTGTAACAAAGGGCTAATCCTCTCTTTCTCTTAATGATCCCCAAACTTTCCTGTATTGGGCACTGGGATCACAGTAACTAACCCGCAAAAAAATATTTCTAGGATCCTACATCCATTTGTTAGTCCAAACATTCTTTATATGCATAGGAATAACATATCTTTCATTGCTTCTATCAGATGTATTTGTATCAAATCTTCTTTCTTCTAACGATGCCCTAGTTTTCAGACTAGGACAAAATTTATCAAACATACCTAGATTCATTCTTTCGAAACAAACATTTTCACTTATCTTACCTTTATCAGAGCACAAATCTTCAATATCTTACCTATTTTCTTCAGATCAAACTTTTCTTGGCACAAATATTCACAAGTCAATACTATGCGCTAAAGCATAGATCTACGCATAGAGATTTCTTTTCTTCAGTTCCCAGCAACCATAGTTTCAGGTCCTGGTAACGGAACCATTTGTTGGCACAGGGGAAGACCCAGAGTTCAAAACTTCAACAACACACCAAAAAAACCCTAACTACCTCCCCTTTTGACAACACCTGTGAAGCAAATGAAGTCTCACCCAAGGTAGAGGCAGGGGTGGTTGCAGAACTCAAATTTCTGCAACCTAGCTGGGACACAGATCTGTGATTATACCACTTAACAAAGAACTTAGCATTTAACATTCATCAGTAATCAACCCTTATTCACATCATAGATACAAACCCTAATTACATAACAACACAATATTCTACCAGATCTAACACATCTAAGCACTTAGCACATGGAAAAAGATCAGATCTAGCATTTATTCACATCATTTAAGCACTAAGATATCATACTAGATTCATCTAAACATTCATTAATCCACTTAATCTTAAATTATATACACAAGACAATAACCAGAATGCACAAAGAAACCATAACAAAATATATACATGGTTCACCCCAGTGTGAGGCTATGTCCACCAACTCTTCTCTTGTTTATTATCTTCTCTCAATCTTCTATAAGCACAGAGCATCAAAACCCTACTCTGCAGAGGACAGGCGATCTATGCGCACCTTGCCAAATCATCCTTCCTTGAGCTAGGTTTAAGCACAAATCCTTCTTACTGTCTATACACAATCATCTTACAATCACTTGCACTTATCTCTGCAAGTTCTTAACACATAGTATGCACTAAGCATCTGCAACTATTCACACTTTAGCACACTTGCCTCTTCCTACATCGCCTAGATATCTATTTATATATTACAAAATGGGCCCAGACATGGATAAACCCATGGGCCGACATCCCATACCCGTTACATAAAACCTAATCCGAAAACTTCCCTAAAAAGGGGCCAAGATCCCACAATCTTCACTTCGACTTGCGCTCCTCCTTCAACCAGCCTGTCGAAGTCCCAAAAGAGGTCAAACATGACCAAGGATCTCCAAAACTTGGTCAAGAGCCAAAAAATACCTCGACGATGTGAAGGGATATAGACTCATTGATATATTCTTGGATTGTCTCATCATTGAGCAAAGTGTCCAATTCTAGGAAAGTGTATCACATGTACCTCAACAATTGCATGTAGACACTTTTATTCTTCCACCTGTCAGAGATGATGAGCATGCACATGTTGACTCTTCTTCATATGATAGTTTTGATTCATAGGATTCAGACGATCCAAATATAGATTCAATACATTTAGATGTAGAGCCAGTGCATGCAGATGCAGATGCGTAGCCAGAGAAAAGGCCCAAGTGGGCCAATACTACTCTTCAGGATGAAAAAGATATTGTTGAGGATCCATATAATACTAGGAGGACTCTATATGATTTCAAGGATCCTCCTCTTGAACTCACTACCAATAAATTGATGCCACCCAAGCATCTTTTCTTGGTTCATTCTTCATATCCACAATCTTATGGTGAGGCTGCTGGAAATCTATTTTGGGAATCCTCCATGCAGGAGGAGTACAAATCCCTCCTCGAGAACTAGACTTGGGATATGGTTTCCCTTCCTTTAGGAAGGAAACTTGTCAGGTGCATATGCGTCTACAGGACCAAGAGTGTAGCGGATGGACACATTAGTAGATATAAATACAAGCTAGTTTCCAAAGGATTTCAGCAAGTGCATGGCATTGACTATGATGAGACCTTCTCTCTAGTACAGAATATGGATTCCATACATTTGTCACTTTCCATTGTGTTAGCCAAGGGATGCGAATTCCATCATATGGATGTGAAGAATGAGTTTCTTCACTGTGATCTCTCTAAGGAGCTTTATATGGATCAGACCCAGGGATTTATGCAGGATTCATATTTGGTCTGTCGACTGAATAAGTCTCTTTATGGGTTCAATAAGGATACAAGGGTATGCTATGCCAATATGGACTCCTAGCTTCTGTCAGAGAACTTTGTATGTAGTAATTTACACCCAAATCTTTACATGCTCAGGATGGTTGATTCACTTCTACTCCTAGTTATGTATGTTGATGATTTGTGATCACCGGTTGCTCGAATTCAGTGATTTTTGTAGTCATTAAAATTCTTCATGATATGTTCTTGATGATGGACATGGATCCGCTACATTTATTCCTTGGACTCGAGATCTTCCAAGATTCATTAGGAATCAAATTGTCTCAGGCCAAATATGCACAAGATCTACTTGAGAGATTTCACATGATAGATTGCAAGTCTACCCCAACTCCTTTCCTACCAGAAGTAAGACTTGAGGATGGAAGGGACACTCCATTGTTTTACAACACACTGTAAAACACCTAGTGGGGATCTTGTTGTATCTCACACACTCCAGAACAAACCTCTCCTATGTAGTTGGAGTAGTCTCCAGGTTCATGCAAGATCCGCATGAGCTACATTGAAAGGTTGCAAAGCATATCCTTCAATACATATAGGCCACCATCACCTTTGGGTTTCACTATGCAACAAAATTTACATTGGACCTCGTCGGGTTCCCTGATTCTTACTAGGATGGCGATACAATTGATCGCATGTCCACATCTGGTTACTCACTTAGTCTTGGTTCTGGTCCTATCTCTTGGTTGAGAAAGAAGAAGGTTGTTATTCCTCTATCTTCAGTCGAGGAAGAGTATAGAGGGGTAGTTAACATAACCATTCAGGCTATGTGGCTACAACATTTTCTCACTAATTTGGGAATTCATTTTCATCAATTGATCGTCATCTGGTGTGACAACTAGCACTATGAAGTTCTGTAGAGATCTGGTTCATAGGCAGTGGACAAAGCACATCGAGATCCACATGCACTACATTCAGGACTTATTACACGAGGGGATCATTGATCTACAATTATTTCCTTCATCATAACAAACTACAAACATATTCACCAAGACCTTCACTGAGCATAAATTTCATTCTCTATGTAGTTGTCTTGGAGTGAAGGACACATTTTCCTAGAAACTGTCAGTTCTTCATTTTATATACACTGTAATTTGAGGGGGGGTTTCCCTCTTTTCTCTTTTATTTCATTTTATATTTTGTAGTTTGGTACCTAACATGGCCTCGTTTTTGGGACCCATTCTTTATTTTCACCATAGAGATGTTCAAGGGGGGTGTTGGAGATACTTCACACACACCTATGATTTATTTTTCCTAAGGATTTCCCTATGTTTATTAGACATTATTTAGTCTCCTATAGTTTAGGGTGAATATTCCTCTAGGAGAAATTCTCTTCAGTTCACACTTTCGTTTGATCAATTGAGTGAAGTCTAGATGCCACATTAGGATTATCACCATGCATCATTGGGATCATCACCAACTAATGCGCATTGTCCTTGGGATCAACATCAAACTAGCACATTACTCATGATTTCTTAATATCCTCCTCACTTCACTTTTTTTCATTCAATTAACTAAAGACTGAGATACTAGTTAACTCAGACTATGTGGCAGTTCACTCTCGTAACTGCCTAACAGATAGACCTGGTGGCAATTTACTCCCATAATTGTTGGTGTGTGTCCAGATTACTCTAGAACACCACTATGGTGCATTCGATTCTCCTCCAATGCACATTAGTTGAGTTATACTAATTATATCATGTGTAATTATCATTCATTCATTTTGGTTAATGAGAATTCTTCCATTCTTTCTCTCTTGCTTCTCTTTTCTCATATTTTCTCTGTAAATTGTGTATTTCATTTGCTAGCTAGATATAATATTTACATGTTCAACATATTTACACATATACTGGCCCTTTCTGAATCACCTACATGCAAGTGAAATCTCACCCAAGGTAACTATTTGGGCTACATGAACCAAGTTTCTTAGGCATGTGCACTGCGCTTACAATAAATACAACATATTATATACTCAATCTAGCATATCCGCTTTGTAGTGCATGACTCTTTCTCTGCAAAATATTTCCAAAATCCTAAGTAAATATTCTCACTCGTAAGAAAAATAATCTCTCTTTTTCAGTAGCCTATTCATCCCCAACCCATTACATATTTATACATAGAGTTAGGGCTCAAAATCCTAATAGTTTATCCCAAAACCCTAATATGTCCTATTTTTTTCCTTCTTTTTCACCAGCATGTTTCTTTTCCTTCATTTATATCTTCATGCTACTTTTCCTACTTTTATGCCTTCATGTTGCTTTTCATTGCTTCTTTTATGTGCTCTTTGACTTCTTCTTTGACCTTGCAAACTGCCCCCTTTTCCTATTTTGTGCATTCTCTTCAAAACTTAGTTATTCAACATGCTTGTCCAACAAGGGTAATTTCTAGCAACATGGTGACAGAGAACAGGGAGCACATAGCTCCAAAGGTTGATAAACTTAGAGGGACTCGACCTTCAGGTTTAGGTGGGAAGGAGCATCCTTCCAAGCTAGTCAAGAAGGACTCATGGTACGAGATGGCCATGAAGGATGCTCGATAGAAGGATACCTCTAGGAGCATGGTCAGAGGTAGTAAATATTCGGAGACAAGTTAGACCATCGTGGTAGCAATAACTTCTTTTTTAGAGGAAGAAACCAATCAAGTGTATTGAAGAGAAGGCATGTTAGTATTTGGTAGCAAATATAGAGCCAACTCTAGGTGGGAGAAGTACCTTCCTCTCTAAGAGGGAGAGTTGATGTTTTTGGTAGCATTAGACAAGTACTTCCACAAAGGCATGTGTTTTGCATGTGGAAGTTGTTGAAAATATTCTAGTCTTGATTTTATTTTATTTAAAGGGAATTAATTGAAGTGATATTGTATTTATTAGAGAATTGAGTTATTTAAGGAAATGTTTAGAATGAAACGTGTAGTTTAAATCTTAAGTGATTATGGGAAGTAATATCAATTGTAGATCACTTTGGATATTAGAAATAGATTGCAACTCATGATTATAAAATAAAGGCTAGGATAAGAAGGAAGACACTTGTGTTGAGGGAGTCAACACAGTCAAGAATTTTGACAAGAGGTTGTGGTCAAGAGACCTGGTGAGAGTCCAAGGTTGAGGATAGAAAAGAAGGAGTTTTTCCAGTGTAAGGAGTGTAGGAGCGAAGATAGACTTTTTCTTACACTAGAGTGAGGATATCTTACTGGTAGGGTGAATATATTTCATCCAAGTATTTATGAGAGGGTTGGATCACAAAGTATTGTGATTCAATATCCTAGATAGGTGGAGAAGGACATCCATCTAGAGGTCATAGAGGTCAATGAGGAGAGAGAGTAGAGGCATCCATAGGTGGATTTCAGAGGGATAATCTAGAGGAAAGAAGTGTGTCATATGAATATTTCCATATGGACTTTCTGTATGCATCCGTGAGTCATAGTTGAGACAGTCGTGGATATCCATGGGTTAGAGTGCAAAAAGTCGAAAATATCCATGAGTGATAGAAGGGAAAGTCACAGATTTGGGGGAAAGTATGCCAAAATTGTCGTACAACATATCAACTCTTTCCAGTTTTTTTCGTAGTGTATAATTCTCTTAGTGGGACATTTTCCCTATTATGGGATCCTTGATTTGACCTTAATAAAATCATAATTGGTCTGGTTTTATTTCTGAGTTTTTTCCATGGGTTTAATAAAAAATATTGGTGTTCTTATCTTCTTGATTTGGTTTCCTTGTTTATGCTTCCACAACATGTTCATTTGAATATTTTAGTAGTGTATTATTGATTTGTGAGATGCTAATCTAATTGTAGTAAGGAAATCACTAGATAACAAAGTTCCTAGGTGCTAGAGTAAGAATTGTTTTTCAACATGGTATTAGAGTTGAGGCTTTGAAGGAAAGAGGGAGCTTAGTCTCTAAATGGAGGAAACCAATTGGACAAATATTATCAGGTAAATAACCAACAAGGGAAATCAAAGGACAAATGTTTAGGGAAATAAAAGTACTGGGCAGAAAAACATTTTTTGCAAGTATATGAGGCATCTGCGATTCACAGTGTAGACAGTTGCAGACATCCACAGATCACATAAGGAAAATTTGTGGATATTTTCGAGTCAAAGAAGAAAAAGTCATGGATGGGACATACAAGAGAGTACAATGTAGTTTCAGTAAGTGGTTATGATATCGGATAATGAATATGGTGAACACATTGAATATTGAGGATAGGTTAGAAGGGGCAACAAACTTTCAGGATTGAAGGGAAAGGATTCTTCTTCTATTAGAGGAGAATGACCTAAAATATTGTGTTGAGAATGTGGTTGGAACACCTACTGATCCACAGGAATTGGAAGTTCACAAGAAGAAGGAAGTGAAGGCCATGCATATGCTTCTAGAATTGGTGAAGGATCACTTGATTCTGCACATATTTGAGAAGAAATATGTCAAGGAAATGTATGAATACATGATGAGAAATTTTCTCTTTCCATCCAGGAAAGGAAGGGAAAGTTCAAGAATATTTCCAGTGGAGATTCGACCGCTCAATATGGAAAGAAGAAGAAGGACAAGAGAAAAGTCAAGTGCTTTGCATGTCACAAGTTTGGAAATTATGTAGGGAAATTTCCACACACAAATAAGGGGGGAGATGAAATGCATTCAAAGGTAGATGCATCAATAAATACTCAATTGGATGAGTTTGTAAGAAGTTTGAATAGACAAATTTCTTATTTATTTCCCATACTTCCTTGGGAACTATATCAAATAGTGCATGGTTGATAGATAGTGGGGCCACATTTCATATGATAGGAGCATGAGAGGTATTCAAGAGCTTCATAGATTTTGACTCAAAGATGGATATAAAATTTGGTATGGGGACCAAGCATGCAGTGAAGGGATTTGGAGCAATGTCATTCTAGATGGAGTTAGGATGCACATTGAGAGTGAAGGATGTGCTATGGGTGATAGAACTCAAGGTGAGTGTGATCTCAGTCTCAATGATTGATAAGAAGGGATTTGACGTAGAATTATAGGAGGGAAAGACATTAATCATGCCTAAAGGATCTAGCTCAAATAAAGAAGTTTTCTTTGGAGTTAGAGAGAGAAACTTGTATAGGATAAAGGGACACCCTATGAGAGAATCGTCTGACAACATAGTGATAGATAACATGGAGTAGGTAGCTCTGAAGGTTGAGAAACTCAGAGGGAGTCATCCTTTAGGTTTAGGTGGGAAGGCGAAGCCTTCCAATTCAGTGAAGGAGTCATGGTATGATATGGCCATGTAGGATGCTCAAAAGAAAGAGACTTCTAAGAGTGTGTTCAAAGATAGCATATATTCAGAGATAGGTCAGGCCATCATGGAAATTATAGCTTCTATGTAAGAGGGTCCAACAGTTCAGGTGTATTAAACAACAGACATGGTAGAAGATTTGATAGCAAAGATAGATCCAACTCCAGGTGGGAGAGGTACCTTCCTCGCTAAGAGGGAGAATTGATGTTTTTGGTAGCATCGTATATGTACTTCCACATAGGCATGTGTTTTTCATCTGGAAGTTGTCAAAAATATTCTAGTCTTCATTTCACTGTAGTTAAAGGGAATTAATTAAAGTAATGTTGTATTTATTAATGAATTGAGTTATTTAAGGATATTCTTAGAATGTAACATGTAATCTAAATATTAAGTTAGTGTGAGAATTAATCTCAACCGTAGATCACTTTGGATATCAGAAATAGATTGTAACTCATCATTATAAAAGAAAGGCTACGAGAAGGTGGAATACATTTGTGTTGAGGGAGCCAACATGGTTGGGACTTTTGATGAGAGGTATAGGTCAAGAGACTTGGTGAGAGACCAAGGTTGAGGATAACAAAGAAAGAATTTATCTAGTGTGAGGAGTGTAAGAGAAAATAACTTTTCTTACACTAGAGTGCAGAGATATCACTAGTAGGGTGAAGAGAGTTCATCCAAGTATTTATGAGAGGGTTGGATCACAAAGGATCATGATTCAAGATCTTATATAGATGGAGAAGGACATCCATCTAGAGGTCATAGAGGTCAAGGAGGAGAGAGAGAAGAGGAAACCGCAGGTGGGTTTCAGAGGGAGAAGCCAAAGGAAAGAAGTGTTTCATATGGAGCTTGACATATGTACTTTCCACACACATCCACAAGTCTCAGTTGAGATAGTCATGAATATATGTGGGTCATAGTGGGGAAAGTGGTGGATATATGTTGGTTGTAGAACAAAAAATTTTTGATTTTTGGTAACGCATGCTAGAACTACTGTACAATAGGTAAGCTCTTGCTAGGTTTTTCTACAATGTATAATTCTATCAGTGGGCCATTTTCCCTGTTAGAGGAGCCCTGATTTAAACTTAATAAAATAATTATTGGACTAGTTTCCCCTCTAGGTTTTTCCAAGTGTTTACCCAAAAATATTGTTGTTCTTATGTTCTTGATTTGGTTTCCTTGTTTATTCTTCTTCTGCGTGTTCAGTTGAATTTTTCAGTAGTTTATTATTCTTTTGTTAGTTGCTAATATGATTGTAGTAAGAAAATCACTAGATAAAAAAGTACCTAGGTGATGGAGTATTATTGTTTTTTCAATAGAGAGAATGGGAGAATGAGGATGTGGAAAACCATGCCATGCAGTATATGGAGGCCATCAATTCTCTCTAAAATTGAGGATAGACAAAGTTTTTTACCGCTTTGAACATGTGATAAAAAACGCAGTTACTACAAATGTTGATATGATACTAGGAATGAAAGTGGCATTCATTCATCATAGATGATGAACCATGTTATCACCCAAAATTTTCTCACCTAGACCAAATTGGTAGGAATACCAAAATACACCATGTATTGTATGGTTATCCCATGTTTACACCATCTTTTCCATCATTACCACTCAAATAACTTACAAAACCACTTTTCCTAAAGTTATTTTCATTTAATAAGAGTCATAAATCATGTTTATGACTTTTTCCTCTTTAATTTATCCAAAAAATTAAAATAATAAAGTAATGGTTAAACTTGATTTGGTCAACTAATCATATTTTATTATTTTTACCCTATCAAAGAAAACCACTATTGTTTTTAAAAATTCAATAGTTTTTCTCCATTTTCATGGTTAGATACATTGAGAGTGTACATCATAGTCTAATTATAATCCATCCATTTTCACC
>JZKD02S0731522.1:125414-143165 GCA_000966675.3 Picea glauca | reverse complement strand
ACTTGTTTATGGTACAGGTTGATTACAAGTTGGTGCATGGTTGATGCACTTGTTTATGGTACAGGTTGATTACAGGTTGGTGCATGGTTGATTCACTTGTTTATGGTACAGGTTGGTTACATGTTGGTGCATAGTTGATGCACTTTTTTAAGGTATAGGTTGATTATAGGTTGAGGTACATGTTGATGCATGGTTGATGCACTTTTTTATGGCACAGGTTGATTACAGGTTGGTGCATGGTTGATGCACTTGTTTATGGTATAGATTGATTACAGGTTGAGGTACAGGTTGATGCATGGTTGATGCATGGTTAAAATTTATTGGTATAGGTTTACAGTATTATATCTCACAGTGATAGTGTGACAGTGGTTCCATCATTCTACTTCTACTTCAGGGTGGTAGGATGGGGCAAGGACAGGTGGTTGTAGCCACCTTCTGGTTGTAGCCGAAGAACATTGGGGGTTGTATCCTCATTCTGGTTGTAGCCAGATAATTGGAGAGTTGGAGCTTCCCTCAGGTTGTAGCCTGAGAAACTAGTGGGTTGGAGCCTCTTTCCAATTGCAGCTGGAAAACAAAGGAATTTGGTGCTTCCAATGAATGTAATTCTTCAAGACATATAAGAAAAATCATTTTGTGGTTTTCTCCCGATTTGGGTTTCCACATAAAACACTGGTGTATTGTTTATGTGTATGATTTTTCATTTGTTCATTGCTTATTTACTCTACAGTTATTGGATGATAATGCTTCATTGATATAACACTTGGATTATATGGTTAAAAGGGATTAATTGCTCTATTACTGATTCACCTCCCCCCCCCCTTCTCAGTAATCCAAAAAAGTGATAGATGGATTTAAACCCTAACTTGAAGTTTTATAGTCACATAAACAAGAATAATCAAGGGTTTAAGGTAAGTATGATTTATTTTTTTTTGAATCACAAAACCCTTCGATTTCTTATTTTTTGAATAATTTTGTTGCTCCAAAAGGGTTTTGAATGAATTACCATACCCTTCCAATTCAAATCTTCTAAATAACTCTTGTTTCAAAAGTATTGATCTACTTCTCCATAGTTCTCCCCTGTATTTCTCTCTCGCAAATATGTACCCTGTAAATTTTGGAAAAATAATAAAATATTGAATAGCCTAATACCCATGAAAGGATTTATGAAAATTGTTTTAAATGAATCACCATAGTTACCTTAAAATTATGATCTTCTGAATAAATCTTGTTGTTCTAAAGTATTATGTTTCTCCACAGTGCTCTCTGGTATGGCTCTCTTGCAAATATTTCCACTGTAAATTTTGGTAAAATAATGAAATATTGAATAGGTTTTTACTATTTAAATGACTTTATGAAATTATATTTTAAATTCCCTCTCATTTTTCAGTTGTAAAAAAAATCAAGTTGTGCTTTTTTTTTTCAAAACTTTAGTGTGTTTATTACTTTAACACATCGGTACTGATATGTATACGATGGACCGATGCATTTTAAAGTTTTGGAGCACCGATATTGGATAATTTATTCTTTTATTATTTGAATTCATGGGACTAGTGCGATGCGTATATAAACTCTTGGTGCTTTAAAATTTTATATACACACCGATGTGTGTTTGTTACAGTAACACACCGTTATGTTTTCAAAGTCATCTGAATTTTTATTTGGACACAAAATATTATATTCAACTTAAATTATTTTTCATGATGCATCCACGTGACTTGCAGTACATCATAGTATACAATTTGTGCTTAAAGTCGTCTTATTCTTAAAAATAATTTATTGTTTATTTTTCTCAAATGCAGGAAGAGAAGCTTACAATATCAAATGGCTAATTCTTCAAATTCCATCCCGTTCCATATTTCTCAAAGTCCATCGCAAAGTTCTCCCTTTCCATCTCAAGTTAGGATTTTATTTATATTTTTATTATCTAATGGAATTTATTTTTGTTATCCATGTCAATCTAAATAAAAATGTATCCAAATGTGTAGGATCCTTATTCAGAATCAAGTTCATATGTAGATAATATTCCAATACCAATTCAAAAACGTCGGAATCTCTTATTAGGAGAAAATACCACAAGCAATTGGTAGATGAAAATGGACAACCACTTTACACTACCAATAGTAATATGCCATCTTCCAGCCACAATCTTGGGTGAACGATGGTAATAATTGTTTTGTATAATTTGATTTGAACAAACCAATTGCATTATTCTTACTAATATCACCGATGTACTAATATGCAATATTTTTGAAATTAGGATTCTAGTGATGATGAGATACCTACCTATCATCTTGTTTTGCACCCCACTACAATGTAAAATCGAGAGAAGGCTGCAATAAGAGAACAACTTGGAGAGGAAGCATACCAAGAATGGTTGAATCAACCACCTCTTCAATTCCCAATACCTCCAGATTCACCAATTAGGAATGACTAAAAAAATAGTAGTTCTTCACACGTTAGCAATGAATTCAATGAAATAGAGGTTGGTATGGATGATTATTTATGGGATACAGCTTCCATGGATAAAATGTTGTTAGATGCATTCCAGAATGATGAGCTAGGGGATGATTCTCATATCACTGATACCTTATTAAAAATACTAAAATATGATTACACCACCCATTTCTTTGGACCTAGTTTCTCAAAGTCTACCCAACTTGGGACAACAACGTTACTGTACAACTTGAAAGAAAAGTTTGGCATGTCAAATGCATGTTTCTCAGAAATATTGAGGTAATTGATCATCATTAAGTCCCTTATAATTTGAGAAAAATTGTCACACAATCAACATTAAAAATGAGTGATTTTATGAACGTTAAATAACATTGTACATTTATATTTCCCACTAACTACAAGTTATTCAAAGATAATGTTCTTATGAGTGATAATGTATTTCCTAGTAGCTGCGAAGAGGTAAATAAAATGTTGAAAATATTGGGTGTTGAGTACATGTCATATCATGCATGTCTGAATGATTGTATTCTATATAGAGGAGAATATGAAAACAAAGAGATATGTCTGAAATGTGGGCATGAAAAATATCATAAATTAAATAAAAATGCTAAATCACATGGTCCTCCTCATAATATATTGAGGCACTTGCCTATAATCCTCGTTGGTGCAATTATTTTCATAATATATTACCAAACATAAATTATCAATCAGGATCTGTAATTAGTAGAGTTGATGCACTATATGTGTCAATAACATATAGGTTCATGTGTTTGTTTAGTATAGCTTAGATAAGAAAACCATCAATAACAAAATAATATGTTTTCAAATATAACACTTTTCACACAATTCAAAAATTAGAAAGAAAAACTTGCAATCATGCACTCAAAAGATTTTGCTCAGATAATGCCTTGTCCATTTACAAGCTCATGAAGTGGAATTATGGACTTTGAACTAGTTATCTGTAGCTACTATCCTTAACAACAACTAATAAGCAAATCTGGGCACACTTCGACGATAACAGAAGATAAAGTTCATAGTAAAAACTCTCAAACAAACACTCAATTGAAAAGGCTCTTTCTCACATAACAAGTCTGTTCATTATAGGCTTCTGAAATGAAGAGATGAAATTGGATCGTGTTCCCTATAGAAATTGAAAACAATAATCAACAATTCACTCTTAAACAAAAAGAAATCATAACTCTATTCACTCCAATCAAACCTGTGTAGTACAAAAAATTGTCAATATAATTGAGAGGCTTCATTAAATGGTGCATGAAGGTGAGAGATGAAGTCTAATCTCATTTCCTATAACATCTCACTTCAAACTTGTCAAAAATTCTTATCTAATTCTGCACACTCTTCAAAATCAATTGATGCATCACAAACAAAATTTAATACAATCTTACAATCTTGCAATTACTTCATTTCTACACAGGAAACATAAGTCTTAATGAGATGTTCCATTTGATGGCTTATGTAATTTGAATGATGGACTCCCAAACTTTACTATGCTACCACACTTTGCAATCAATTATAATAGTGAAATCAGAAATGAAATCAAAACAACACGTACAAAAAATAGAAATCTATACTAATAATTTACAATGAGCTTACCAAGTTGGATCGGTGGCCCTTGCCAATGCCAACATGGAAGATTTTAGACCAGCAGATGCTAAATTATAAGAGAGACATAGGATCATTGAATTAAAACTTCCATTGATCTTAATCAGATGAATTTACAAAAGGAGTTGGTTCAGAAATCCAATTTGCAGCATACTAATTCCTCTCCCTTTTGGCTTAGCCATCACTCAATTTATATGATTTTTACATTACAAATTTGGATCTAGACAATCCAATCCAAATAAAAACCATTTTCCATCAATGGAGGTCGATTACAACCATTAGCTAATCAAGTAAATGAAGTTCCCACGAATCTGGGCATGATCTTAGAATTTCTGGAAAATTGGTAAATATTTAGGATGGATCATTCCCCCTGAGATGGAGGTCCATATGTGTGATATATTTGGAATCTCGCACATGCGTTTGAATGAAAACACCACTCTGGAAAAAACCCATGTCCCCAAATTTTTAGATTCATCGTTNTCTCCACAGTGCTCTCTGGTATGGCTCTCTTGCAAATATTTCCACTGTAAATTTTGGTAAAATAATGAAATATTGAATAGGTTTTTACTATTTAAATGACTTTATGAAATTATATTTTAAATTCCCTCTCATTTTTCAGTTGTAAAAAAAATCAAGTTGTGCTTTTTTTTTTCAAAACTTTAGTGTGTTTATTACTTTAACACATCGGTACTGATATGTATACGATGGACCGATGCATTTTAAAGTTTTGGAGCACCGATATTGGATAATTTATTCTTTTATTATTTGAATTCATGGGACTAGTGCGATGCGTATATAAACTCTTGGTGCTTTAAAATTTTATATACACACCGATGTGTGTTTGTTACAGTAACACACCGTTATGTTTTCAAAGTCATCTGAATTTTTATTTGGACACAAAATATTATATTCAACTTAAATTATTTTTCATGATGCATCCACGTGACTTGCAGTACATCATAGTATACAATTTGTGCTTAAAGTCGTCTTATTCTTAAAAATAATTTATTGTTTATTTTTCTCAAATGCAGGAAGAGAAGCTTACAATATCAAATGGCTAATTCTTCAAATTCCATCCCGTTCCATATTTCTCAAAGTCCATCGCAAAGTTCTCCCTTTCCATCTCAAGTTAGGATTTTATTTATATTTTTATTATCTAATGGAATTTATTTTTGTTATCCATGTCAATCTAAATAAAAATGTATCCAAATGTGTAGGATCCTTATTCAGAATCAAGTTCATATGTAGATAATATTCCAATACCAATTCAAAAACGTCGGAATCTCTTATTAGGAGAAAATACCACAAGCAATTGGTAGATGAAAATGGACAACCACTTTACACTACCAATAGTAATATGCCATCTTCCAGCCACAATCTTGGGTGAACGATGGTAATAATTGTTTTGTATAATTTGATTTGAACAAACCAATTGCATTATTCTTACTAATATCACCGATGTACTAATATGCAATATTTTTGAAATTAGGATTCTAGTGATGATGAGATACCTACCTATCATCTTGTTTTGCACCCCACTACAATGTAAAATCGAGAGAAGGCTGCAATAAGAGAACAACTTGGAGAGGAAGCATACCAAGAATGGTTGAATCAACCACCTCTTCAATTCCCAATACCTCTAGATTCACCAATTAGGAATGACTAAAACAATAGTAGTTCTTCACACGTTAGCAATGAATTCAATGAAATAGAGGTTGGTATGGATGATTATTTATGGTATACAACTTCCATGGATAAAATGTTGTTAGATGCATTCCAGAATGATGAGCCAGGGGATGATTCTCATATCACTGATACCTTATTAAAAAGACTAAAATATGATTCCACCACCCCTCTCTTTGGACCTAGTTGCTCAAAGTCTACCCAACTTGGGACAACAACGTTATTGTACAACTTGAAAGAAAAGTTTGGCATGTCAAATGCATGTTTCTCAGAAATATTGAGGTAATTGATCATCATTAAGTCCCTTATAATTTGAGAAATATTGGCACACAATCAACATTAAAAATGAGTGATTTTATGAATGTTAAATAACATTGTACATTTATATTTCCCACTAACTGCAAGTTATTCAAAGATAAGGTTCTTATGAGTGATAATGTCTTTCCTAGTAGCTGCCAAGAGGTAAATAAAATGTTGAAAGTATTGGGTGTTGAGTACATGTCATATCATGCATGTTTGATGATTGTATTCTATATAGAGGAGAATATGAAAACAAAGAGATATGTCTGAAATGTGGGCATGACAAATATCATAAATTAAATAAAAATGCTAAATCACATGGTCCTCCTCATAATATATTGAGGCACTTGCCTATAATCCCTATTGGTGCAATTATTTGCATAATATATTACCAAACATAAATTATCAACCAGGATCCATAATTAGTAGAGTTGATGCACTATATGTATCAATAACAGATAGGTTCATGTGTTTGTTTAGTATAGCTTAGATAAGAAAACCATCAATAACAAAATAATATGTTTTCAAATATAACACTCTTCACACAGTTCAGAAATTAGAAAGCAAAACTTGCAATCATGCACTCAAAAGATTTTTCTCAGATAATGCCTTGTCCATTTACAAGCTCATGAAGTGGAATTATGGACTTTGAACTAGTTATGTGTAGCTACTATCCTTAACAACAACTAATAAGCAAATCTGGGCACACTTCAATGATAACAGAAGATAAATTTCATAGTAAAAACTCTCAAACAAACACTCAATTGAAAAGGCTCTTTCTCACATAACAAGTCTGTTCATTATAGGCTTGTGAAATGAATATATGAAATTGGATCGTGTTCCCTATAGCAATTGAAAACAATAATCAACAATTCACTCTTAAACAAAAAGCAATCATAACTCTATTCACTCCAATCAAACCTGTGTAGTACAAAAAATTGTCAATATAATTGAGAGGCTTCATTAAATGGTGCATGAAGGTGAGAGATGAAGTCTAATCTCATTTCCTATAACATCTCACTTCAAACTTGTCAGAAATTCTTATCTAATTCTGCACACTCTTCAAAATCAATTGATGCATCACAAACATAATTTAATACAATCTTACAATCTTGCAATTACTTCATTTCTACACAGGAAACATAAGTCTTAATGAGATGTTCCATTTGATGGCTTATGTAATTCAAATGATGGACTCCCAACTTTTCCTATGCTTCCACACATTGCAATCAATTCTAATAGCGAAATCAGAAATGAAATCAAAACAACACGTACAAAAAATAGAAATCTATACTAATAATTTACAATGAGCTTACCAAGTTGGATCAGTGGCCCTTGCCAATGCCAACATGGAATATTTTAGATCAGAAGATGCTAAATGCTAAGAGAAACATAGGATCATTTAATTCAAACTTACATTGATCTTCAACAGATGAATTTACAAAAGGAGTTGGTTCAGAAATCCAACTTGCAGCATATTAATTCCTCTCCCTTTTGGCTTAGCCATCACTCAATTTATATGATTTTTATATTAAAAATTTGGATCTAGACAATCCAATCCAAATAAAAACCATTTTCCATCAATGTATGTCTATTACAACCATTATCTAATCAAGTAAATGAAGTTCCCACGAATCTGGGCATGATCTTAGAATTTCTGGAAAATTGGTAAATATTTAGGATGGATCATTCCCCCTAAGTTGGAGGTCCATATGTGTGATATATTTGGAATATTTCACATTCGTTTGAATGAAAACACCACTCTGGACAAAACCCATGTCCCCAAATTTTTAGATTCATTGTTATCTGCCTGTAAATCGAGGCGAAAATCCAGTACCGGAATGTTGGTGCTGAAATCCTGTAGGTAATATTTAGTACCGGAATGTTGGTGTTGAAATCCTGTAGGTAATTGTTTAGTACCGTAATACACATAGTCACAATCCTAAGTACCATATTATGTGCATAAATTGGTACCGGAATAGCGCAGAGTGTGCAGTACCAGAATAGGTGGAGCTTTGGGTACCGGATCAAAACTGCTTAGGAGTCAAACGATTAGGATCATACAAAATCAAACATTTAATCAAATTAACTCAAGAAAAACTAAACAAATCATGCATTAATCATAATTTACCTCTTATGCACATGAACAAGGTCACTAAGTGGATTTATGGAGGAAACAATCAAGTATACACTCATAGCATAGGTATAATAGGCTCAGATAAAGGGTAATATAAGGCATTAGAAGTGTCAAAATGGAGACTCAACATACCCCCATGCTTAAGTCATTACATGTCCTCATGCAACAATGATATTCAAAATTTTCAAAATTGATGGTACTCCTCACTCGATCAAGCATTCTCAGACATTCCACCCTTCTTCAACTCCTAAGTTCCTAGTATACAATATAAACTTCCTGTCTTATGCTTCACACCTCTGACCCATGCCAAAGTATTTATGATAGAAAAGTGGAGTCATGAATAATAGATTAGATCCATTAGTGATTTGACATTAAGTCTTATCCAATATGTTTTCGATCAAAGTTAGGAGAAATGGTTGAATGTGACTTTAATATGATTATAGTGGCCAAGAGTTTCATAATGACTTTGACTAATAGCCCCCCCTGGCTAGATTACCTTTAAAATAAAAGTGATATAGAATAGTTTAGATCTCATTTGAAGAGAGGAACACATAAAGGAATACATCCCAACATGATTAACTCATTTCTTATCCAAGTTTTTAGAGATGGAGCTCTTCTTTCTTAGGTAAGGTGAATTACACATACTGAGGGTCCCACTTCTCATGAAAACCTATTTATTTTAAATATAGAACTCTAAAGTGGATACTTGAAGGTTCTTAGAAACATCATATGAGAGATATAAAGGTCATCTCCTAGCCTTGATTTGATAATGATTGCTTCAGAATGAGACCTAAGGGTTTTTGTTCAGTTTTAGGTGTGCCACTTTATGTTTTTCAACTCCCTTTACCCAACATAGCCCCACTGCCAAAGGGCCTGTTCAGTACCCTGACAGGTTTACCTTAGTACCATACAAGCATGGCCCCGCTGCCAGCAAGCCTGTTCAATACCCTGGCAGGTTTACTTGTACTTCCTGATACTTCCTTTTTATTATATTACTCAAAATATTTAGAATGATGTATACTGTTCATTGACAGTTTTAGAGTATACGGAAGGCAGGTGGTACGAGAGTGTTTAGAGTTATTAGGCACATAATTAATTGTTTGCAATTATCCCAAGGGTGACATCATGCACATTCAACTTAAATCTCAGCTATTCAATGTATAATGGAACATCTCGGATAATGACTAAGAGGTCCCTCTAGTTAATCTTATTAGGGTTCTCATGAAATTTCATTGAGGTTTTGCAAGGGCAGTCCACCACATGAGGTTTTCATCAATACCTCCCAAGATAAACTTGTAAAGATAAACATGGATAATAACTTGTTTGAATCAACTAGGTTAGTATTTGACATAATGGTGTCACCACTTTTCAATGGATATTTCGATTAGAAATCACTTCTTCAAAATGATGAGGTAATAAGACAAGTGAACCCATTATCATATAGAGCTAAATGTGAAAATATCTTCTTAAAGGATAGCAAGGATGATTCATTTAGGGTTGAGTGTAGAAATGTAGGAGGAAGATGCACATGAGAGTAAAAAAAATTCAACACAAGACTTAAATGATCCTTGATAGAAAGAACATGAAGAGATTAGCCCATAACTCCAATTTCCTAAAGTGAAAACAATGTTAAGCACAGAACAAAGATCATATCACCTTGGCATCAGTACCAGATTGGTAACTGGCATTAGAACATGTTTCTACAGTACCGTAATAGATAGTACCAGAATAGGATAGTACCGGAACATAGTGGGGGGGAAGAAACAGAGTGACATGATGAATGATTTCTATAGAAGGAGATGTATACGAGGGCTTGCAAAAATTCATGGTAGGGAGTGTGCAATGATTGAGAGTAACCATATGTTTAATGCATAATTAGTCTAATTTATTTAATAAAATGAAAATGTTGAATTTATATGTCCTAGTACTTAAATCGAGTAGCAAAACTTGAATATATGATTAGACCTACGAGCACCTTATTACCAGTACTGGATCACCTGAGTACCGGATGAGCGCAGGGTTGTGGTTCAATATCGGAATGGCACAGAGTTGTGGTTCAGTACCAGAATAGTGTAGGACTCCTCCACAATACTGAATGAACACAAAGAAAAACATTGTTTGCAGTACAGGATGAACGCAATTCTGCAGTACCGGAATAGAATGGTACCATAATTCTGGAGATGACTATCAAATCCCAGCAATGAACATGTTCTTTTGGCCTCATCGACAGAAGTTGCAAAAGAATATGAAGGTTTTAGCAACCACTCCCCCATGCATAAGGTTTTGCATGGCCTCATGCAAACAATGTGAGATGCTAAAAAAGGCTTCTCAAAAGGTTGTGAACATCAGCTAAAAACAAACCAATAGAACTAATTAAAACTAGATTTTTATTCATGCTTACAAACATAAAATTTAGTGAAGATGTCAAAAGTTGAATTATTAGCTAAAAATAGTTTGGAATTAACATTCAGTTTCAACTACTATTAAAAATATCACTTAATTGATCATCCTTGTGAAATGGTGGTCTTAAAATAGATAGGTAATGATAAAATACGAATGCATCATTTTTAACAACTTAAGGAAAAAGAAGAAATTTGAAGAAATAGGTCATGAAGCACTCCCTTAAGTGTTATCTTTCGTTGACAAGGATGTGTTCTCCGATTTTGAAACCCTTCCAGTATTATGTGTGCATTTGGAGGATGAAGAGATTCCCTTCTCGTAAGATTCCAAACAAAATTATCATAATGTTTTAGAAAAAAATATACTATAGGAACAAAATATCTTAAACTGATTTCTTTGTTAGCTTTTGACATTCCCATCTATGAAAAAATATGAAAGATACGTTGCATTGTACTTATGTGCAACATTTTTTTTTTTTTTACCTATCCTACTCTAATTGAACAAAAGAAAATGTCCTTCAAGTATAAGAATAATTCCAGTGAAGCCATGTGCATAACAGGGTTAGAAATATATCCATACTCGGGTTTAAAACATAACATTTAATGCATACGAGAGTATGAAGGACCAATTGCTTCGATGATGAGATCAAGAAATAATGAAAAATAAAAGAGTGTTCTGACCTAATAACTAATTGAAACCATCTTTCAATAGGATCAAGATATTCTCGTTTCTCTTCTTTGTTTAGGTCACACAACATGTCCTCTTTTTCCATGCTACGCAGATTATCTTCTTCAAGATGATTGGTCTTTGGGGTACATACAGGGTCTGCTAAGAGGCATTCTAAGAACTCCTCGATCTCAGGTTCCAATGGCTTCTCTCCATTGACTTCTATCCATGATTCTTGAGTCTCCTCAACAAATTGACAATAGGAATCCGAAGGGACTTCTAAATCTTGTTGTGGAGAGACACCTAAATTCTTGACTTCTTTCAAGATATGCTCTTCCTGAGAGGTGGATATCCCAGCTGCTGCTAGAATGTGGGAAAGTTTTTGGAGGAACATTATTCAAGATCTTGATCATCTTTGAATTACTCTAGCTGGTTGATGATCCCTATCTCACAACATAACTTAGTACTCATGGGTTCTTACAACACCCCAAAAATGATTTATCATCAAATATTTGATTCTTAAAACTAAGAAATTAAAACTATTTACAATAAAACACACCAAACTTGAACTCCTTGCATTACTAGGATCCTATTATCACCGGGTTATCTATTTGAACAAGTTAGCTCATCATGAAAACACAATTTTTCATAAAGGAAGGAAAAACACAGTTGCATTAAAAGAAGAGAGGACAACCTAACTTTGGAGCAACCCCACTAAAGTGGATGTGTGGGCTCTTCCCGCATGTCTTACCATCTTCTCTCCACCCTTAGGTTATCCATAAAACCAATCCAAAATCATTAAAGAAATCTAATCCAAATACTACTTATTACCGTTTACAACTCCACGACAACGACGCCAAAATGTTGGTGCAATTATTTGCATAATATATTACCAAACATAAATTATCAACCGGGATCCGTAATCAGTAGAGTTGATGCACTATATGTGCCAATAATATATAGGTTCCTATATCTGTTTAGTATATCTTAGATAAGAAAACCATCAATAACAAAATACTCTGTTTTCAAATATAACACTCTTCACACAATTCAGAAATTAGAAAGAAAAACTTGCAACCATGCACTCAAAAGATTTTTCTCAGATAATGCCTTGTCCATTTACAAGCTCATGAAGTGGAAAGATGGACTTTGAACTAGTTATTTGTAGCTACTATTCTTAACAACAACTAACAATCAAATATGGGCACACTACAACGATAACAAAAGATAAAGTTCATAGTAAAAACTCTCAAACAAACACTCAATTGAAAAGGCTCTTGTTCACATAACAAGTCTGTTCATTATAGGTTTTTGAAATGAAGAGATGAAATCAGATCTTGTTCCCTGTAGCAATTGAAAACAATAATCAACAATTCACTCTTAAACAAAAATCAATCATAACTCTATTCACTCCAATCAAACATGTGTAGTACAAAAAATTGTCAATATAATTGAGAGGCTTCATTAAATGGTGCATGAAGGTGAGAGATGAAGTTTTATCTCATTTCCTATAACAACTCACTTCACTTGCAAGAAATTCTTATCTAATTCTACACACTCTTCAAAATCAATTGATGCATCACAAACAGAAATTTAATACAATCTTACAATCTTGCAATTACTTCATTTCTACACAGGAAACATAAGTCTTAATGAGATGTTCCATTTAATGGCTTATGTGATTCGAATGATGGACTCCCAACTATTCCTGTGCTGCCACACTTTGCAATCAATTCTAATAGTGAAATCAGAAATGAAATCAAAACAACAGGTACAGAAAATAGAAATCTATACTAATAATTTACAATGAGCTTACCAAGTTGGATTGGTGGCCCTTGCCGATGCCAACATGGAAGACTTTAGATCAGAAAATGCTAAATGCTAAGAGAGACACAAGATCATTTAATTCAAACTTCCATTGATCTTCAGCAAATGAATTTACAAAAGGAGTTGGTTCAGAAATCCAATTTGCAACATACTAATTCCTCTCCATTTTGGCTTAGCCATCACTCAATTTATATGATTTTTACATTACAAATTTGGATCTAGACAATCAAATCCAAATAAAAACCATTTTCCATCAATGGAGGTCGAGTACAACCATTATCTAATCAAGGAAATGTAGTTCCCATGAATCTGGGCATGATCTTAGAATTTCTGAAAAATTGGCAAATATTTAGGATGGATTGTTCCCTCTGCTCTAGAGGTCCATATGTGTGATATCTTTGGAATCGGGTACACATGTCCGAATTAAAACACCACTCTGTACAAAACAAGTGTCAAAATGGAGACTCAAAAATCCCAAGGATTCAAAGTCTCTTTCGTTGCAAAGAATTATCTATGTTGTAGGGATGTCATGCCTCACACAAAAGTGAGATGGGAGTTATGTGAATCCTAACAAATTCAATATCCATAAAGCATATAGAGGATACATGGCCCAAAAATTTCAATGATGAAGTATGAATTATGCAACTTAGCATAGCCATGGATGGCATCAACCCATATTCCCTCCAAAACACCAACTATTACGTTTGTTCTGTAGTAGTGATCAATAACAATATACCCCCATGGTTGTCCATGAAGAATGAACATCTTATGTTGGATCTTATAGTCCCTGGTATAAGACAAGTGAAGAATATGGATGTCTACCTATAACCATTGGTAGAGTAATTGAAGGAATTATGGGAAGGGATACATGTATACAATGTATCAAGACCCATTGCAACAGAGAGAAATTTTACATTGTCTAGCATATGTGCTTACACCACACATTATTATCGAGGCTTAGGAATTTAATATGGTAAATTACATGTTTATTGATTTGTTTAGATACATAACAATATTTTTTGGCATATTTAATTTGTTGTGATTGTTTTGGACTTCAATGCTAACATGCTCTATTGTATACATTAATAATCTCGCAGGTCTTGTAACAAAAGGATATCATGGATGCAAATGTTGTGGACCTTCTATGAAGGTTAGGTGGTCCAACCACCTATGAAAGCCAGTGTACAACTACTCCAACGTATTACTCCCAAAAAAACACCCTTATAGAAGAGCAACATTCACTTTCAATGGTAAACCAGAGAGAGCCCAAAGGCCTACAATAATGACACCAACATAATGGCTTAGAGAATATGAGAGAGAGAAGGAGAAGGATATTATAGAAATATTCGATTCAAATGGGGAGCCTATGTTCGATGATCCATAATTATTTGACACCTATGTTGAGAAATTTCCCATTGGGATGAAAAAGAAATATGTCTTTTATGATCTCCCATATTAGGAGCATATTAAGATTTCCCACTTACTAGATCCCATAAACATATTTAAAAAAAAAATCAACTTCTTTATGGAGGCACATATCATCAAAATAAAGTGACACATTGGATGTTAGGAGAGATCTTATTTATTCAAAAAGTAAAAAGAAACATTGGCCAAGAAAACAAGGTATATGAGAGGTTGGTACCTCTTGGTCTTTCAAAGAAGCTAATGTCCCATCGATATTGAAGAAAGTTGATCTTTCTTTGGAAAATGAATTTATATTGGGTGTGAAGGTGTCTTCTTTATATGAGTCTTCACTATGGCCCAACTTCACTATGAAAGACCATTTGTCAGGGTTAAAATCACATGACCATTTGAACCTTCTAAGAGTATGTATGTCAAAAACATGATTTTATTATTTGTTTTATAAATTCATGCTATGGGATAAAACATAATTAATTTTGCATGTGTTTACTTTGTAGTGTCATTATCCTCTGTTGGTGTGTGGGTGTGTAAACGATGACTTCCCCCAGGACCTATGATGTGCCATATATAAATTATTTTTATTTGTACATTGGATCACATCAAAGGAGATTCATATGGCTATAATTCCACAATGGCATGAAGAGATAGATGTGATTGTTTGTATGTTTGAGAAGGAATTCCCAACACGTTTCATGGACTTGAAATTTCGTATTCTAATTCACCTAGTATATGAGGTTGAATTAGTTGGAGTGGTCTCCTCTTGTTGGATGTTCTTCTTAGAGAGGTACATGAAGAAATTGAAAGGATTTGTTCAACAAAGGGAAAACCCGGAGGGGTCTATGGAATTGGGGTACATATCATATGAGTCTTTCTATTATTCCAGTGAGTAAATCAAGTAGATAAAAAAAAAAGTAGGTGAAATGATTTGGGACGACGAAAGGGATGAAGACAAAAGATAAAGGGGGCTTCTACAAACAAACAGAAAAAGGCGCTTGATAAAGAGTAAGTGATTTATTGTTTTTCAAATTTCTACACAGTAACTGTTCACACTAAACTTCATAATGTATATCTTGATCTGATATGTACTATATGTCGGTTTGATTTCATGAATACACACACACACACACATCAATGACTTCATAAATTGATCCCAACACTAAATTTATTCTTTAGAATTCTTAGGAAACACAAGTGTGGGTCACATTATACGAACAAAAGAGAAGGAGATGGGACAATGACAGGAAATAATTTAGACGGTTGAATGGTAGAAGCATTCCTTATCCTAATAATTTGAAAGAAAATATGCTAGTGATATGCCCCAACAGTTGGGTTGATGACCAAGTCAGAGAGAAATACAATGCATTTGTTTGTTACCTGCGTGTTGAAGAGGATGCTCTAAACATAGGGATTGGATGCAACAACTTGGTAATAATCTCTTTGTGTACATTTTGTAACATTTATATGCAACTTTGAACTATAACATCTATATTTTATATTTTATTGGTCGACTTATTAGACACATGACACTATGATGTTTTCACTTTTTTATAGGTATATTTGTTCCCATATATGTGGGCATATGGACATCATTTTCGTACAGAGGATGTTGAAAATGGATTCATGACACAACACTGTGTAGTGGAAGTTGAGTTTGACCAATATAGTCATGCTATCCACCATGATCAAAACCTAATACGAGAGATGCTAGGTTATGTTGGAAAGATACAAGAGATCATTCAGGTGGATTTCTCTTCTTTCCAACGTGTTATTTTTAGGTGCAAGTGCTGGGACACCTTTGATCAAAATAATGTAAAGGAAGATCATGATAGTGGGTTGTTATCTATCAACTCTAGAAATATGTGGAATGAATATAAGGAGCCTTATGTTTTCCCAAAACATTGCAACCAAGTGTTTTTTTACTCAAGTGTGTTGGATAGGGATTGGTGATTCATATTAAAACACAACCCTAGATCAAAACATATTTTTTAGAAAAACAGTGTTATCATGCCAAGCGAGGAAGATACTGAGGGTGATGACAACAAAGAGTGATATGTATATGTTTTATTCCATGTTTAGTATTGTTTTTATATATTTTTGTTATATTCTTTATTTTTCTAATTATCTTGTTTTTTATTCATCTTCTGACAGAGGAAATGTTAAGTTAATTATAAAAAATCTTTGAACAATTTTAGTTGGTTAATAGTAAATTTGATGCATAATGTGTTTGTCTTTCAAATTATTTGTGATTTCATGGAACAATTGTTATTTGAACATATTTATATGGCATTGCATATATTTAAAAATGTTTCATCTTCTTTGAGTATTTTCAATTGTGAAGTCCTAAAAAATGTGAAATGTCCAGTTGAACTTTTAATGGGATATGAAAGTCTACTTTTTATGTTGATATAATTAGATGTAATGATATGGTTGACATGCATGTTTAATAGTACAACATTTTTTAGGATATGTTAACATGATGATTCAAAAACTGAGTTTATGTTCATTTATTTTGTGTATTTAAAAGTAAGATTAAAAAAAATGTGGTTTATAATTAAAAAATTAAATTTATAACATGAATTTGTGATAGTTTGGTTTTTAACTAAAGTAGTGTTTGTTAGTTTAGATACTTTTATCATTTCTTTTGAAAATATTTATAAAATTATGCCCCAAATGTTGAGTAAAACCACAATTAGTGAAGTAATTCAAAAATTAATAGCAATAAACTTACGAAATAATGACAAAAATAACAATAGGAAGATTTGCATCCATAAAATTTTAAAGTCAATAGAATGCTTATCATTGGAGATCATAAATTTTTATAATAACATTTTTAGTGTAGAAGAGTCTATTCAAAAAGAGTAATTAGTACAATGGAAAATAATATTTATCCATATGTTATTTGTTTTTTGAAAACAAATATTAGTTAGAATGAATATGTATAATGAACTATCTATGCAATTATAGTTTCAATTTTACAATTATAATTTCAACAATATTGAACTTTGTAATTTATAAAAATAAACATGATGATGATAACCATGTTATAACAAACATAAACAACATCTAAAATACACATTTATATTATGTAACATCCCTCTCTACTGAGCACACTTTTATTGACTTATACTTTGAGGACACTTACATGCAAGTGATCTGGTTATGGTACATTGTGATTTCATTACGATTATGGATTATACATGATGATGTTGATGTTTTGTGAATTATTTTTATTTGATATA
>JZKD02S0731522.1:107064-125364 GCA_000966675.3 Picea glauca | reverse complement strand
CCTTGACATTTGTTTTTTCAATGGATGTCGCATGACGATGCATTCTAATCAGAATCACATAAGGAGTAAAGGGGCCATGCAAAGAAACCAGACATTGAGGGAGAGGTGTGGTAGATCCCATGTCACAACCTATTAGCACTTCCATCGTGGCGTGAATGGTAGGTTAATGATTACCTAGTTCCATAGGTCCATGATGTCATGAGGGCAGATTGGGACAGTCGCTCATGGAGATTTCTAGAGGGTGCGCAATAAGGCAAAGTCCTTATTCCTTAGAAGCCCTTAGTCTCTCATAAGGTTGATCAAGTGGAGTGTTGACTACAAGGATTGGACAAAATACCAAAACCAATGAAAGGCGAGTCGCACCCTTGGAGCATGGAGGTGCGTCTTGAAGGTCATGTCGCATAATTTTAAAAAACTTGAGTCAATAAATCTAGGTGGCCTAGAAAACATTCAATTGATTAGACCTTGTCGAATTAAAATAATTAATTAAAGAGTGAATCTATTAATTATAAATCCCAATAAAAACCTAAGCCTAATTCTAAGGCTAAGCCTAAGTATAAGATTAGTTGGGGAACTAAATTAAATATTTTAATTAAATTAAAATAAATGAGATAAATCAAATTAAGAAAAATTGAGAAAAATCTAAATATTAGATAAATTGCACATGTCTTCATGAAATTAATAAAAAGAGTTTTTAAAATAAGAAAGAAATAAAATATGAGAGAATAGGTGTACACATAGAAAGGTATCTAAAGTCAAGCTACCACTAGTCTAACTAGAAGAAGAATACTACTCCAACTCTAACTAAGATCTAGTTAAGAGACACTCATTAAATAAGAATCTGGGAATAAAGGGAACACTAAGAGAGAAAATAGGAACACATCGGAGAATGTGAGGGATTTTGACTTTTTAATTAAAACAAAGCTTGTAATTACTTGTGCAACTTTGGGAGAGTGTGACAAGTGTGTGGGTGAATAATCCTAATTTATTTAACTAAAAATTTAATTAATTGTGCATGTGGACATGTGTCAGTGAGGAAATTTATATAAAACAAATGGTGTAGATGGTAAAAGGATCACACTTGTTATTGGTAAAGTTATGCTTCCAAAATAATTTTGGACTTTGTTTTACTTGTGAGAGTTGGGATACCAAGTTTGAGAATAAAGTGGTAGCTCTTCCTTGCGAGGCAATATTGGAGCTATAGTATTTCTTATTTTTTTGTGTGGTCCCTTTATAGTTCATAGGGCTAAGGGGGAAGAAGAGTACCCCTAGCATGCATTGGAAGGTACCAGTGAATTCTCTATGATTTGCAAGCAGGAGGAGGGAAGGAACTCCATTTTATGAAGAACATCTTCAAGTCCATCTTCATCGGTTACAGTATTCTTATTTCAGATTGGTAATTGTAATAATATTAAATTGTATGTATAGTGACATAGACCCCTTGCTCTCGAGCCGAGATTTGCATAGGATCTTCACTAAAACCATGCCAACGGTTAATCAAACTCTTTGTTTTAGCCACAAAGGACTTCGGGTTTTGGGAGTTGGAGAGTCCCGATATATCCCATAGCTCTTGAAAAATTCCGAAATGTGAATTGTCAACAAGGGTTGACCGCTCCAACACACACCACCTGTTGCCACTAAATTCGGCTTTTTGGGACCTGAGCGAATGACCCAACAATCGTTCCTCTTGCCTTATGATTCCCCGAATTTTGAAATGTTGGAATGCCGAAATGGGCTCAACGTCCCTTGGAATGCGTGATCGATGGCCTTTCAGGACTCCGCATACCAGGAGTTTACGATTCTCAATCCCAACTCACTTGTCGCACCAATTCCCAAATTCTGAAATAGTGACCCTTTTTCAGGATTTCGTGTACCGGGGGTTTGAAACTCTCAGTTCCAAAAATCACTTGTCTCCTCTACTTCCTGGACCACGGAAAGCCGAAATGTTGAAATTTCACTACGATGACTCTTCATGTTTCGCGACTTCGGGATTTTCAATGCAAAGCGCCCCGGCTCCTTATCATCAGGGTTTCCGAAATGCCAAACCCTCATATGTTGAAATGTAGGTGTTTCACACCAAAGGCACATCACATTTCACAACTTCGGGATTTTCAATGCTAAGGTCCCGGTTCCTTGTCATCGAGATTTTTGGTATGTCGAACCCCGAAATACTGAAATTTCATACTTGATTATCCCTTTCGCGATTCAGGTTTTAGAGTGACCAAGGATTTTGGCCTGCACTCCAAACTTGTGAATCTCGAATCCCCAAAATGACCTGACGGCTCAATAGACCACGATCAACGGTCCACGTTGATTCTTGATGTCAGGGTGGCGGATTCACCCAACTCCTAACCACCTTACAACTCCTCTGGATCCTACGGTCCTCATGACTTCACGAGTTCTCCACGGAGAATTATGACCACCAGATGCACTCCTCAAGAACTTATGTCCAAACGACTCGGCATTCTCCCTCCTGAACTTAACTTCTATGAGATGATTTTGGCCTCCGTCTCCCTTTGAACACTTCAAAGGTTAAATCCCTCTTGAGATTTCACTTATAAACTCAAGCTTCCAAAATGATCCCTACTCGCACTCCTTGCGGAAAACCTTCAAATAACCTCTGGTTATTTGGATCTCCGACCCTGTACACTCCTTGCAATAGTGGTCCTTCAACCTTCCTTCTGGATTTATAAAATCCAAGTCTTCAACTGGCCTACACACACCTTGCACAACTATGTGCTTCACCTACACTTCAGCTGGTATGAGAATAATGGTATCTCTCTCGAGCTTTCTGAGATAAAACTCAGACCCTCGTCAACGCACGCCTTGTGAACGTTCACACTCCTTGCAAGAATTCTCAGGAAGAGAAACAATTGAAACTCATTCTTCTCCTCTCTCAGACTTCATACATTCAACATGAATTCATACACATAGCATTGAAACAAATGCATAACAGAGAAACAAAGCAACTGTAAACATAGCATTCAACAAATGTAAACAGTAAGCATCACAAGACCATGAAAATTGAGTCAAAGCTTCATATATTAACTCAAGTGCTCCTATACTTGGGTTCTTCTCTACAGCTCTCTGCTACAAATCTACAACTTATGAATTCTGAATGATCATCAAAAGTTACAATAATACAAGGATGAGGGTGTCTATATTTGTTTTCCCTCCTATGCTTCTAAAATTGTCTAATCTAACATTCATATCTACCTACTTTACATTAACAAAATTAAATGCCTAATACATCTGGGAAATGAGAGTAATATCTCCAAATCTATTCATATCTCCAAGACATAAATGTAAGTACGCCTTTTCATAGCTATTACATTAATGCTTCAAATTTCAAAATTTCAAAATTTTTCATAAAAACGTGCTCCTTTTTCCCATCTAGGTGCCCATTTGTTCCTTTGGCTAGGCACGTGCTTCGGCTTTGGATTTGTACGATGCTCCTGCATCATACTCCCTCACTCGAAAATTTTCATGAACTCCTGTTCATGAGCTCTTGCCCGGTCTGTCCATGCCTATGAATTGTTGCTTCATCCTCCCAACTAGCATCTTCAACTGGATGTCCCTTCCATTTGACCAAGTATTCAAAATACACTTTTCTCCTGGTCTCTTTGCTAACCCTTTTGTCAATTATGATTTCCATCTGTGGCTCTACAGCTACATGCATTTGTTTTTTCCATTGAATTTCTTTCTACTCATCTTTTTCTCCTGCTTCATCATCTCTGTTAGGGTACAAATCCGCGACATTGAATATCGGTGAGATTCCAACCCCAGCAGGTAATTCAATATCATATGTGTTTGCCCAAAATTTCCTTATGACCTTGCATGGTCCAATCTTTTTCATCTTCATCTTATTATGCATTCCCCTTGGGAACCTCTCCTTCCTCAAATGTGCAAGAATCAGATCACCAACTTCAAATTTAATTTCTCACCTATGTTGATCTGCTCTCTGCTTGTATTCTTGACTTGAACTCTGCAATCGCTCCTTAATTCAGTTGTGAATCTCCTTCATTCCTTATGCAAAGTCTTCTGCACTAGAACTCCTAAATTCAGCTTGTTCTGAATATTTTAATTCAAAAAATCCCCTTAGCTGCATTCCATATACAATCTGGAATGGACACTTCCCTATGCTTCTATTTAGTGAATCATTGTAAGAGAATTCCACCTGTGGTAGAATGTGATCCCATTGACTATGGTGTTCAGTCACTAAGCTTCTTAAAAAATCTCCCAAGATCCTATTTACGACCTCTGTCTGTGCATCCGTCTGAGGATGATACACTGAGCTAAAAGACAAAATTGTCCCCAACTTCTTCCATAAGGTCCTCCAAAAATGTCCCACAAGCTTGTTATCTCGATCAGAAACGATACTCTTTGGAAATCCTTGAAGTCTGACGACTTCCTTGAAAAACAGGTTCACAATATGAGTTGCGTCACTGTTTTTCTGGCATGGTATAAAATGCGCCATTTTTGAAAATCTGTCGAATACCACAAATATTGAATCATATCCTCTCTATGTCCTTGGAAACCCCAATATGAAATCCATGCTCATTGTGTCCCACATCCTTTCAAGTATGGGCAATGGTTGGTATAACCCTGTGTTCTTCCTTTTTCCTTTCGTGTGCTGACAAATTCTACACCTGTCAACAAATTTCCTGACATCTGTCCTCATCCCTGGCCAAAAATATGAGCCATTCAACTTTGAGAATGTCTTTCCATGACCAAAATGTCCAACCAATCCTCCACTTTGTTTTTCCTTCAGCAAATTCTCCCTCATGGAGCATTTTAGAATACATAGTTGATTTCCCCTGAACAATAATCCATCTTGGATCATGTATTCAGTCATTGGATTCTATCCTTGAGAATTGGATTTTCAGATGCCTCATATGCCTCTTTAAAATTTGGTTCATCCCTGTACATTTCTTTGAGGTTATCAAAACCCAAAGTCTTGACTCTGAATTCCTGTATAAGCAAACATTTCCTGCTCAAAGCATCAACAACTTTGTTAGCAGTTCCATAAATATGCTTAATCACAAAAGTAAAATTATGCATGTATTCAACCCATTTAGAATGTTTTTGGTTCAACTTCTCCTTTCGAGTCACGAATTGCAAAGCATGATTATCGTTGTACAAAACAAACTCCTTGGGAACCAAATAGTGTCTCCATTTCTTCAATGCTTGTATGACGGCATATAATTCCTTTTCATACGTGGAGTACTTAACCTTCGCTTCATTTAGTTTTTCGCTGAAGTATGCGATCGTCCTGTCGTCTTGGCTCAAGACCGCTCCAATTGCAAATCCACTCACATCACACCTGACCTGGAATGTCTTGCTAAAATCTCACAAAACCAGAATTGGTTGCTCAGTGATCTTCTTCTTTAGCAGATTGAAGCTCTTCTCTACTTCCTCCATCCAGTGAAAAGATTTATGTCTCTTCTTCACCATATCCATCATTGGTGCACTAATTCCACTAAAGTTTCAGATAAATTTCCTGTAGAAGCTAGCCAAACCATGGAAGCATTGAACTTCAAACATGCTCTTTGGCGATGTCCAATTCTTAATCTCATTTATCTTTTCCGGATCCATTTTTAGCTCATTTGTAGAGATAACAAAACCCAAATAAATGAGTTCTATTCTCATGAATGACAATTTATTCATATTAATCAGCAATTTCTCCTGCTATAATCTCCTCATTACTGGAACTAAATGCTTTAGGTGTTCTTCTTCTGTCTTGCTGAAAATTAATATATCATCAAGATATACAATCAAAATTTTCCCAATGAAATCCTTTAGGACTTCGTTCATCAACCTCATGAAAGTACTAGGCACATTCATTAAGCCAAATGGAATGACAATCCATTCATACAGCCCCTCATTCATCTTGAATTTTTTCTTCCATTCATCACCTTCTCTCATTCGAATTTGATGATACCCGCTTTTCAAATCAATCTTTGAAAAAAACTTTTCCCCACTCAAGCAATCCATCAAGTCATCCATCCTTGGAAATGGAAATCTGTATCTGATGGTAATATAATTGATCTCCATTGAGTCTGTACACATTCTCCAGCCTCCATCTTTCTTTGGGCTAAGCACTGTCGCAACAGCGCATGGACTCAAGCTTTCTCAAATCAATCCTTTGTCCAGTAAGTCCTGGACCTGTCTCTTAACTTCTTCATTTTCCTGCGGCATCAACTGATATGATTCTTTGTTCGACAAACTGGCTCTAGGTATAAGATCGATGTGATGAATTATACTCTTAATAGGTGGCAACGAACAAGGTAGTTCATCCACTACTATATCAGCAAACTCTCCCAACAACTCCTTGATTTCTTCTGGTAAATCATCTATCCTTGTAGTGGTCAAAACAATTATGGGCTTCCTGACCACAATAAATTGCATGTCTTCCTTCTTCTTAACCTCATTAAGAAGTTCCTTCCCACTCATGAGAAGTACAGTGTTGCTCATCTCTATTTTCACTTCTCTATCCTTAATCGGTAGCAACAAGTGAGTCCTACCATTTTTCTCCAGGGTGTACATGTTCTTTCTCCCATCATGAACTATGTTTCTGTCATATTGCCATGGTATACCCAACAATAGATGACAAACATCCATGGGAATGACATCACATAGTATTTCATATTTATATCCTCCTATTTTAAATTCAACTAAACATTGTTTAGTGACATTTACCTGATGTCCTTTTTGTAGCCACGAAACTCTGTATGGGCTTGGATGTACAACAGTCTCCAGCTCCAGCTTTTCTACCATCTCTGTAGATACAAGATTGTCTGTGCTACCACTATCCACTATGACCTTGCATACCCTATCCTTAGTTTTGCAAGCAGTCCGAAATAGACTGTTTCTTTGGGCTAGGTTCTCTACCTCCTTCTCTGGCTTCAAGAGAACTTTCCACATCATTAAGGATATTTCTCCCTCAGTGTCTTCTGCCTCAACATTCCATCCTTGAGCTTCGGCAATGTGAGTTTCACCTCCATCTTTCTTCTTATCTGGACACTCATAGGATTTATGTCTGATTTTTTCACAGACAAAGCATTTCACTTCACCTCCTCTACCTCTGGCTCGAGGAAAAGTATTTCTATTAGCATACTTCCTTCCATGTGAGATTCCTCCTCTCTAAATTTGAGTTTGAGGTTTCTTTCCCTCTTCTTTAGGTCTCTGAGTTCTGTCCTGGGCAATCATTTTTCCTCTGGCTTGACTTCTACCTCGGCCTCTTTGACCTTGCTTTCAGCTCAACTTATCTTCAGCTTTCAGAGCTATCTAATAAGCATCTTCCACATTTTGGATGGTCATCATGCTCATCTCATCTTGAACGTCATATCACATACCATTCATGTACCTCGCAACTTTTTCATCATCACTTTCCCGATGTCCTGCTCTAATGTTTATCTTGTAGAATTCTTCAGTGTATTCCTTCACTGACATCAACTTTTGTCTCAAATTATGCATCCTCCGAAATAGAGTGATTTGATAATCCTTGGGTATAAATTTGGATTTCATCTTTGCAACCATTCTATCCCAGCTTTTGATTTTCTGCTTACTTTTGCAGCATCTGTCAGCCTGTAGTTCATCCCACCACAGCATTGCATGAACTTTAATTCTAGTAACGACATGTTTGACTTTCTTGTCTTCCTTGACATCCTCATAGTTGAAGTATTTGTCTAGAGCTCTAATCCAGTCTAGAAGTTCTTCAACATCTAAGTTTCCTTTGTACACTGGAATGTCCATTTTTTCTCTAGCACCTATCCTTGCAACAGCCCTAAATAGGCTTTCTTCTGCAGCATCTTCGACTGCAACTTCTTCTCCTTCATTTCCAGCTTCATTTTCACTTTCAAACTTGCTAATATCCCCAATGTTGATTGTATGCCTCTGTGTTGTCTCCATAGCATCAAGCCTGGCACATAATTCACGCATCTCTCTTTCCCTTGTTGGATCAGGTATTTGCTTGTCTCTTCTTATCGACATTTCTCTTTCCTCTACTGGATCAGGTATTTTCCTGTCTCTTCTTCTCAGTAGCATGGCTATAAAATTTTATAACTTCTCTCTACTACATAAAGTAAAGAATTTGATCTAGGCTCTGATACCACACTGACATAGACCCCCTGCCCTCGGGCCGAGATCCGCACAGAATCTTCACTAAAACCATGCCAAGGGTTAATCAAACCCTTTGTTTGAGCCACAAAGGACTTTAGGTTTCGGGAGTTGGAGAGTCCCGATATATCCCACATCTCTTGACAAATGTTGAAATGTAAATTTTCAACGAGGGTTGACCACTCCAATGCACACCACCTGTTGCCACTAAATTCATCTTTTTGGGACTTGAGCGAACAACCCAACAATCATTCCTCTTTCCTTATGATTCCCTGAATTATGAAATGTTGGAATGACAAAATGGGCTCAACATCCCTTGGAATACGTGATCAATTGTCTTTTGGGACTTCGCGTACTAGGAGTTCACGATTCTCGATCCCAACTCACTTGCCACACCAATTCCTGAATTCTGAAATAGCAACCCTTTTTCGGGATTTCATGTACTGAGGGTTTGAAACTCTTGGTTCCAAAAATCACTTGTCTCCTCTACTTCCCGGACCTCGAAAAGCCGAAATGCCGAAATTTCACTCCAATGACACTTTGTGTTTCGTGACTTCGGGGTTTTCAATGCAAAGCGCCCCCTCTCCTTGTCATCAGGGTTTTCGAAATGCCAAACCCTGATATGTCGAAATGCCGATGTTTCATACCAAAGGTATGTCACATTTTGCAACTTCGATATTTTCAATTCTAAGGTCCCAGTTCCTTGTCATCGAGATTTCTAGTACGTCGAACCCCGAAATACCGAAATTTCACACTTGATTATCCCTTTTTCGATTCAGGTTTTAGAGTGACCAAGGATTTTGGCCTGCACTCCAAACTTGCGAATCCCGAATCCCAAAAATGATCTGACGGATCAACAGACCACACTCAATGGTCCATGTTGATTCTTGATGTCAGGGTGGTAGATTCACCCAACTCCTAACCACCTTAAAACTCCTCTGGATCCTATGATCCTCACAACTTTGTGAGTTCTCCACAGAGAATTCTAACCACTAGATGCACTCCTCAAGGACTTCTGTCCAAACGACTCGGTGTTCTCCCTCTTGAACTTAACTTCTATGAGATGATTTCGGCCTCTATTTCACTTTGAACACTTCAAAGGTTAAATCCCTCTTGAGCTTTCACTTATAAACTCAAGCTTCCAAAATGATCTCTGCTCGCACTCCTTGCGGAAAACCTTCAAATAACCTCTGGTTATTTGGATCTCCGACCCTGTGCACTCCTTGCAACAGTGGTCCTTCAACCTTCCTTATGGATTTATAAAATCCAAGGCTTCAACTGGCATGTGCACACCTTGCACAGCTCTGTGCTTCACTTTCACTTTAGCTGGTATGAGAACAATGGTATCTCTCCTAAGCGTTTTGAGATAAAAATCAGACCTTCATTAATGCATGCCTTACGGACGTTCACTGCACTCCTTGCAGGAATTCTCAGGAAGAGAAACAATTGAAACTCATTCTTATCCTCTCTCAGAACTCATACATTCAACATGAAATCATACACACAACATTGAAACAAATGCATAACAGAGAAACAAAGAAATTGTAAACATAGCATTCAACAAATGTAAACAGTAAGCATCACAACACCATGAAAATTGAGTCAAAGATTCATATATTAACTTAAGTGCTCCTGTACATGGGTTATTCTCTACATCTCTCTGCTACAACTCTATAGCTTATGAATTCTGAATGAACATCCAAAGTTACAATAATACAAGGATGAGGGTGTCTATATTTGTTTTCCTTCCTATGTTTCTAAAACTGTCTAATCTAACATTCATATCTACCTACTTTACATTAACAGACTTAAATGCCTAATACATCTAGCAGATGAGAGTAATCTCTCCAGATTTGTTCATATCTCCAAGACATAAACGTAAGTACGCCTTTTCCTAGCTATTACATTAATGCTTCAAATTTCAAAATTTAAAATGTTTTCATAAAAATGTGTTCCTTTTTCCCATCTACGTGTCCATTTGTTCCTTCGGCTAGGCACGTGCTTCGGCTTTGGCTTTGTACAATGCTCCTGCATCATATAGTTTTTATAAATTTGTAGTAAACTCTATTGGATTTATGATATTGAATTTGCAAGTTTCCTTTATGGTTGTGTAATATACATGGTGAATTTCTAGCATTGCTTCCAATTCAATTTTCAAACTAAATGTATTGGAATTTCTTTATTCGTTGTCTTTAATTTTACCGATCCACTGGATTTATACTTAGATGCTTCTAATTGATATATACCCAAAATAAAAATTGGGATATAAAACTATGGCAATTCGCTACAGAGTTAATGACCATTCTGGAAACCTTAAGGTTGAGAACTTTGACATTTGAGTTGCATAAGCAATATTAAAAACATAATCTACAAACTGGAACTTCAATCTATTGTCACTACTAGCTCGGTTATCAGTAAGAATGTTTGAATGATTTAATTGTTGCTAATAGACATACTCAGAATGCAAATTATTCTTGGTCGTTTCCTTGAGTCTGCATATCAGAAATTTTATTTTATTTTATCTTAATGAACCAACTACGTAAAACGAATTCGTAGTTCGTAGAATCATTGTGTAAATTGATTGATGGATGTCTCGGATCATCCTTGTATATGTTATGGGATTATGGAATGAATCGAGTTCTTGATATTTTTGTTTTCATACCTATGAAATTGTAATAGATGATGTCAAGCTTAATACATGTTCATTACAACAACGTTCAATTTTCTCCTTAGTAAACTAAAATTTGAATAAGTTAGATATTGATATTACTCTACATTTAAGTACCATTCAAATATTGGAATTTTGTGGTAACCTTAAGTAGGAGTTATTGTAGAAATTATTTCAAAAAATACTTGAGGTACATAATCTGAACTCGAATCTAGATTTGCAAGAAATCTAGTGATGTATTTTCATAAAAGGACTAGTTCTAGATAATTGAAATCTTGAACATTTCCTCTTCAAATTAGTAGTTTTGATTTCGATTTGTTAAACCTTGTCTTGTTGCCTATCAATTTTGTCGCGTGTGATCCTTGTAATCCCGCCACCACGAGATCTTTTGGGAGTAAGGATGCACTTTATTTTAGTCCCTTCAGTAGCATTTAAACTTTGAATTTCTGAGTGCACTTTAGGATGGTGTGATATCTTTGTTTCCATTGATATCCCAATTAAATTTTAATCAAAATTTATGATGCCTGGAAATTGAAAAGAAAGAATATAATCCAGAATCAGGGTTGGATGTGATTTTTTTGTGGGATCTCCCTTGTCTCCTTGTGTATAGGCGTTGCCTTGTGACTATTTTTGTTTAGTGGTTGACTGCAGACTTAACCATTGAGATTTTCTTGGAGTCGAAAGTTGGATAAAGTCCCAATACTTTAATTTACCTGTTCGTTGCCACCTCAATGGAAACCTCTGTATTAATTTATTGTCTATTCCTTTAAGGATTAATAATTAATGAAATCTTTATTTCGCTTACTTTTGAAATTAAATCAAAGATTCATAAATTTAAATGGCATCTCAAGGGTTGAACAAGATCTGAATTGTACTGTGTGTTGGATCGGGGGCTGGAACAGATTCTGGAAACCCTGGTGATTGGGAGGATTGAGAGTTAACCTCCTCACCTAGGTTCACTTCCTTTAAGTGACTATTGTTGACTCTTAACGAATTTTAGTGAAGGGTTTCCTGTAAAATTTTTGTGGCCTAAACTTATTTTTTTTAAATGCCTCCATGTAAACAACCTTCCACCAATTAACTTGCTTATTGTAAAAAATAATTACATGTCTACCTTATTGTTTGTAATTGATTATTTGATCTTCCTTTAGTTCTTTACATTGGAGATGTAATTTATCATCTGAATCTTTATTTATATTGTTTAAATAAGACTTTGGTCTTCTTTCAATTCCTTATAAATGGATATGTAGGTTGGTATATGAAATCTTATTATAGTGCTTAATATGTTTTTGATCTTCTTAGTTATTTTTAAATGGATATGCAACGCAACTTTGAATTCTTATTTATTTTCTTATTATGATTGATTTCTTATAGTTTTATAACAGGATACTTAAATTAGTATTGAAATCTTTAAGTATTTCTTAAGAATATTTTTTATCTTTTTATGGGATTTATGTACCTCTTTGTTCCTCAGAACAGATGTCAGTCTCAAGACCTTAAATGGTAAAAATCAATCGAATGAAGCCTGGACTTGAACATTGATTATGTGTCTTGGAGGTCCTAACCTTGCAACATAGGTTGGGGGTAGCTTCTTTAGGTTATCATTATATGGTATGGTTGATTGAATAATAGTGATGTCACTTTCAATTTGATTATGATGAGATTAATTTTGAGATTATTAATATATGTTGTGATGCATTTGACTTGTCCTAACATTTGTTTCAAAAAAAAAAATTACCTTTTTTTGTACTCACTATTTGTTTTTGTAACGGAGGGAATGTTACATATGGTATGAGAGTGGGTTCAACCCTACGAAATTGGACCATTACACCTTCCACTGTGTTAAACGCATGATTAAAATTATATCGCTAATTAAAATTTTCAAAATTTTCCATGCATGTAATCATGGTTAGAGGACGTCGTGGAGGTAGATGACGTGGTGTTGGAGGAAGAGGTGTGATGCCTCCAATAGCATCCACACTAGAGGGGTTTAACCCTCAAAGAGAAGAACAAATCACTAAATGGGAATAGGTTTTTGTGGGAGAGGTGGTAGGTATGATAAGATCCTTCAAGAGGATATCAGAGGCATTGATTAACTAACTGGATCAAGATGAGGGTAGAGTGTTTGTACCCAATGAGGGTTCACAATGTGCTCCAGATGGAAGTCTTAGCATACACATAGAACTTGAGAAAGTGAAGTTTCCCAAGTTTATGGGTACCACAGATGACTCGGTCTTTGAGGCATGGTTGGAGAACATGGAAATGTGCTTTACACTTCATGATTACACCTCCAACATGAAAGTACACATGGTGATATTTCAGCTAAAGGGGAGTGATCTTATATGGTGGAAGATGCTCCTACCTCAACTAAATATGGTCGTCGAAGACATTTCATGGGAGTTGTTCAAGGAATGGTTCTGAGAGAGGTACTTTTACAAGGAATTCATTGAGTGCCATATTAATGAGTTCAACGCCTTATGATAGGGTGATCGTACGGTGCTAGGGTGTGAGGATAGATTCATGGAGATAATTAGGTATGGTCCACATCTGAACATGGAGAAGTTAAAGGAAAACAAGTTTGTGTTCATCCTTAACTTCAACATTTGTGTGAAGGTGAGGATTATAATGCCTCAGACATTGTATGATGCATTTCAAAAGGACCTCATATCTGAGAAAGAGCTAAACAATAGGGGTAAGGACAGGAATCCTTCTAGATTGACTAGATAGACGACATCAGGAGTGCAGCATCATCAGAAAACAACCAGATAGAATTTAGGGAATTGAGATACACCTAAAGGACCTATGTTCACTACACCATGATGACAGAATCCTCAACGGAGGACCACGGCAGAAACAACTTTGTCAGCAGCAACAACATTTTAGGCATGTTTAGTATAATAGACCAGATTCATAGACTGCTAGGCTAGTAGCTTCTACTCTAGGGACGAAGAGTACTAGAACAAAGATTGGATGTTGGACATGTGGAGAGCCACATTACCAAAGAGATTTTTCGATTGAGAAGGTCAGAGCGGATGAATTAATAGGAAAAATTACAATTGGATATTTGGGCAAGGCCCATAGGATTCATGCAGTGGTAAATAACCGCTAGGCCGAGCACCAGTCCACTGTGATCGAGACATTGGGTATAATCACTGACCAAAATTTTCGTATTTTGATAGAACCAGGTGCTACAGAGAGCTTTATTTCCAGTGCAACACTAAAGAGAGTTAAGGTAAAGGTAGTTGAGCAGGATGAGTTCAGATACATAGAAATGGCATCGGGTACCAAACAGAAGGTTGGAAGAAAAGTTTTGGATTGTAGTATTAACTTGGGATATTTTTTAACGAAGGCCAACCTATATGTCACAATTATAGGATCTTATGACATAGTGATTGGTATGGAGTAGTTGGAATAGCATGATGGGATAATCAACTATAAAGAAAAATGGTTAAGTTTGAAAGATGATTTGGGATGAAGTAGAGTGATTGTAGGAAGAAACCAGGGAGTGTCCTTGATTTTTATTTCTTCCCTACAACTAGAAAAGAGCATGCACAAAGGATGTAATTTATATGCAATCTTAGCACTAAATGAAAAGGGTGAGGTAGAAGGATTATAAAACTTTCCTGTAGTGCACGAGTTTGCATACATGTTCCTAGAAGAGTTATTAGGTTTACCACCTGAACGAGAGTTGGATTTTACAATAGAATTGAAACCTAGAAATTAACCCATAGTGAGAACGCCTTATTGGATGTCAACACCTGAATTACAGGAGTTGAAAATGAAATTGAAGGAATTATTGGATTTGGGACTGATACGTCCAAGTGTATCCCCTTCGGGTGCACCGATTATTTTGGTAAGAAAGAAGGATGGATCATGGATACTTTGTATTGAATACCTTCAATTGAACAAAGAGATGATCAAGAACCAGTATTCATTGCCAAGAATAGACGATTTGTTTTATCATATGAAAGGAGCGACGATGTTTTCAAATATTGAATTGAAATCAAGATATCACCAATCACTGATTAAGGAGGAATATATCCCTAAGATCTCTTTTAAGAAGAGGTTCAGACACTATGAGTTTACAATTTTACCATTCAGACTAACGAACACCCCAGGGGTATTCATGAGCTTCATGAATGGGGTGTTCTGCGAATACTTAAACAAGTTTGTTCATGTATTTATTAATGACATACTGATTTATTCTCGTATGAAATAAGAACATGATGAACATTCAAGATTGGTTCTACAGTGTCTACGATAAAAACACTTGTGCAAGAAACTATCAAAATGTTATTTTTACCAATCAAAGATTCATTACTTAGGACATATCATATTTGGTGAAGGTATCATTGTGGATCTAGTGAAAGTAGAGGCTATTATGGGATGGCCTACAACAAAAAACATAAAATAAGTACGCAACTTTATGGGTTTATCAAGATATTACCGACGATTCATAGAATATTTTTCAAAGAAAGAAAATCTGATCCCGAAATTACAGAATAAAAACAAGAAGTTTGTATGGACAAAGAAATGCACAGAAGAATTTCAAAAAAATAAAGAATTGTTGGAGACAACACCAATATTGAAAGTCCCCGATATGGACAAGGAATTCTTGGTATGCACAAATGCATCCAAGGAAGGTTTAGGAAGATTTTTTATGCAAGAGGGTCAAGTGATCACTTACATTTCAAGGAAATTGAGAAAGCATGAGGAGAACTATGCAACACATGACTTGGAATTATTGGGAATTGTATATGCCTTGAGACTTTGGAGACATTATCTGATTGGAAGGAAATTCGAATTGAAGAAAGATCACTGTGGATTGTAGCATATATTTATGCATAGTGAATTGAATGCATGACAAAGGCGTTGGTCATATTTACTTAGAGAATACGACTTTGAGATTACTTATATTAAGGGAACAATAAATAAAGTGGAAGATGTGTTGAGTCATATACCATGCATATTCTCGGTAATACCTCTTAAGACGAATCTTTGAGAAAAGATTCTAACTATACAAATCAACGATGACTGGTGTAAAGAGATTAAGGAAAATATTGGAAAAGATACCATGATGGTACCGAATTTTTGAGGTTATACATTGGACAATGACGGATTGTTGAGGTATAACAACAAAATTTTCAATGAATAATTAATAAGTTTGATCTTAAGTGAAGGGCATCGAGAAGTATACATGGCTCATCCAGAAGTCACAAAGACGAAGGCAGACCTTAAGCCTTTATTCTTCTGGAAGGGAAAGAAGGCATACATAGTTAGTTACGTGGCACGATGTCTAGAATTTCAGCAAGTGAAAGTTGAACATAGACATCCGGCAGGATTATTACAACCATACATTATTCCATAATCTAAATGGGAGGTCATTTTGATGGACTTTATTGTTGGTTTTCCACTGACAGAAAGGATACACGACTCGATTTTCATGGTATTTGACACTCTAACGAAGAGTTCACACTTTATTATTGTATGTATGACGTATCAGGCGCCATACATAGCTAGAGTTTTTGTCAGTGAGGTTGTGATATTACATGGTGTACGAAGAAGGATAATATCCAATTGAGGGTTAGTTTTTATAGGATTATTTTGGACTAGTTTCCAAGAGGCTTTGGCAACACAGTTGAACTTCAGTACAACATATCACCCGGAGATAGAGGGGAAAATAGAAAGAATGAACCAAATTTTGGAGCATATGTTGCATATGTATGTAATGGACTAACAGAAAGGTTGGGAATATTTCTTGCTTCTAGTAGAGTTCACATACAACAACAACTATCAAAGTACCATTAAGATGGCACTGTTTGAGTTTCTTTACGGGCGACCGTGTCGTATGTCGTTGAGTTGGGATTGTTGGTTGTGGAGCCTAATTATCTTCCTGATGCAGAGGTCCTTTTCTTTCAGCCGTGTCTATACCCCATGAAGTATTTACACCCCAAAAGTATGTACACTCTTCCACGCGGGGGAGTGCAGAGGGGGGGTACCCCCTCTACGGGGTCTGGGGGCAAGCGGGCCCCCAGTGGGGGTTCGGGGGTGAAGCCCTCGAAGGAAAAATTGCCTTATAAAAGTAGATTGTAATTTCATTGTAAATATGGATCATTCATTATAAGGTCGCAGATCTAACGGTAGAGATTATGTTAGGTTTTTTTGCCCTAGAAGGAAACACTCTTTTATGAGGGAAATGTATTGCGGCTATGTACGTGTGTGAATATTGTATTCTGAGAGAGGATACTGTGAGAGAAAGAAGAGGAAGTTACAGTGGGTTTTGCTGTAGGTTGTATCCCTTCATTTGTTGGATAATAATAAAGGAAGGACCTTGCAATTTCTCTGGTGGACGTAGCCCACACTGGGTGAACCACGTAAATCTGTGTCTCNTGAGAGAGGAGACTGTGAGAGAAAGAAGAGGAAGTTACAGCGGGTTTTGCTGTAGGTTGTATCCCTTCATTTGTTGGATAATAATAAAGGACGGACCTGGAAATTTTTCTGGTTGATGTAGCCCACACTGGGTGAACCACGTAAATGTGTGTCTCTCTTGTATTGTGTGTCTTCTGTGTTTTTGTTTTTGCATTTGTTTTATTTTATTGCTCTGCGGTCCTGTTTTTCTAACAAACCTATTGGCAATCTTAACACCTAGCCAAGTACTCTGCTGTCTCTCCCTTAATATTAGGCCAATAAAATAATTTCCTAAATGTTGTTATTGTTTTCTGGTATCCTGGATGACCAGAATATGGTTTCTTATGCACTTCATCAAGAACTGTTACCTTTGAATTTGTCGAATCGGGTATGTAAAGTCTGTTTTTGAATCGGAGTAGCCCATTTTTATCGATACTCAGATCTAGTTTATTTGAGTTTGAGGTATTGTTTTGAAATTCTTCCATTATCATAGTGTAATTTTTCGTCATTAATACATGTTTTCCTTATTCTCTGTTCCAGATCAGTTTCTGCTTTACTGACTTTTATTTCAAATAGCTCGTGGACTATTCTACTTAAAGCATATGCTACCTTGTTTTCCTTACCTTTGATATGTCTTACCTCAAAATCGAATTCGCTCAAGAAGGCTAGCCACCTTGCTTTCCTTGCATTAAGATCTGGCTGACTAAAAAGATATTTCACACCACTATTATCCGTCAATAATAGAAACTTTCTACCCATTATGTAGTGTCACCACATTTTTAAGGCGTGTATTACTGTTGCCAATCCTAAGTCATGAGTGACGTATTTTCTCTCATGTTCTTTTAATTTTCGGGACTCATAACAAATCATGTGTCCTTCTTGAGTTAGGACACCACCTAGTCCTTCTTTACTTGCATCAACATAGATGGTAAAGTATTTATCTGGGTCTAGTACCTACAAGACATGTGCGGTTGTCAATAATTCCTTCAACTTGTTAAAATTGTCTTGACACTTCTATGACTAGTTAAACTTGGTCCCTTTCTTTTGTAATGACATGATAGGGTGGGCTATTTTGGAAAACCCCTCTATAAATATGCGATAATATC
>JZKD02S0731522.1:80498-93564 GCA_000966675.3 Picea glauca | reverse complement strand
ACAACATACAATAATTAGAGAATTGTACTTATCTTTTGATTTGAGAAGAATTTCCACCCCTAAGTAGGGCTATGACTCCATTAGGGAAATGGATTCTCAATATAGCAACGGTCCACAATCCATATCCACATGGTCTAGTCCAAGGTACCAAACCTCAGTAGTACTCCAACCATTCAAACCTCAGCAGCACTCCAACCAACGATCTCTCATTCCCCACATGCCTATCCCACCTCAGGAGTGTACACCTTCACTGTCACACAGTCCATCAGCTGCTACACCTCCCTTTTCTTGGGCTTCAGCAACAGATCAACTCAGGAAATCTTAGAGTATCATGGCTCCTGGAGTTCCAACTACCCTCAGAGATTTCCAATCAACATCTTCCCCGAACTACTCTTTGTAATCAACATTCTAACTTTAATCAACATCATCTCATCTGCATCACCCACATGCAGTTATCATGAGAAAACATAAGAGAATTCATTTAGGAACTCTAAGTTAGTTCAAAAAGGAATTCAATTTTTTCCCCAAAATAGGAAATTCCATTTCATAATTCATCTTGGTTGTTGTCATATTATGAATGCAGCCATCCTTGTGGTTTTCCATAGGCACCAAAATGCATACCATTTTTCCTGTAATGCTTCCTCTTGCATACAACCAACAAATTGTCAATATTTTCTTTACATCATAATTCAACATGTACAACACCTTATGCAATGATCTTAGAATTGCTTGCACCTAGCAATTCAATCAAAATTACCAAACAACTTGACCAAATAGAATGACTCATCATTCTATGCATATGCATGTTCATAATTAATAACAGTAAGTTTATTATTTCAATTTTCTGAACATAACATTTTATGTAGTCTCTATTCCTGTGACTACCTGGCTTGCAACTTTCCTGTTGCAATGTTTAACAGTTCCTAAAATGTTCTCAATTTCATGAGTTAGCAGCATTTCATCCATTAGTATAATTATTTCCATGTAATAATATATATGCATGTAATTACAAAACATATTCAACCATTTCATTTAGTATACAATTCTATCACTTACTATGCATGAGTGCAATTCTCAATGCATACGTATTTAGTGCACCTTGCATTGAATTACATAATGCTCTTTATCTCAGTCATGTATCTCACCATCCATGAGTTGGAATTCTGGCCAATGTGTTGCCACATTCTCCACACACTTCCTATTTTCTTCCCAATTAATTGGATGCCTTCCTTTTCGACCCGAACACTACACCAAGAATATAATTTTGTGGTGTTCAGTAGTGTTAGAAAAAAGGTTGCAGTCCCAGTTTTATTTAAAGGTAGGAAGATTTTAGTACCTATGTGGCTCATAACCTTTCCATATTCAACCATTCCCTAGTCTCATACATGACTAGCTTACTAGCATTCATTCTTATAACAAGTTCTTATCTTTTTATTTTTTTTGTTATTACCCCATAACCAAATTAACATGACATTCTACTATGTCATTGTGTGCATTCAAAATCTAAAAAGCTTTGAATTAATACAGGCCTCCATCCTTTACCACATCCAGTGGTATGCATTCAATAATATAATCATATGATTGTATATATTAACTCTAGCTGAGGAAATTCTTACAAAAATTTCCTTTTAGGAATTATGCAAAAAGAGTAATAAAAACTCATACCTGCATAAATGCCATTAATAAATTTTATACTTCCTGAATGTCTGATGGCAGTAGAAACTTTCATGCTTCTTTTATCAAACTTATAACCAACTCTTCATCTCTCTGTTGCTTCCCTCCTTATGCAACAACATCACCAACAACACTTGCAAACGCACAAGAATTCTTTCCTCTGGCTCACCCAACCAGCCATAATCATACTAACTGCCACATAAATTGGAGCAACTTCTTTCCCATGTGCAAATTTTCCTTGTTGATCCCAGAAGTATACAATTCTTCCAGGATTCCTGAATCTTCTTGTGCTCTCACTGTGATCACTATGCATGACTATTTCTGCCCTGAGCACTTTTGACGCAATGTCGCTACCTCAGTGGGGTCTTTTGACCTCCTGGTCAAAGAATCTTCAACTCTTCTGAGTCGAATTGACTCTCCAGGCTCATGATTGAAACCAAAACAATTATATGTAGGCCCCCTTTTCTCCTTTAGGTGCAGGTTCTATGGAACCCACGATCTCTTTCTAGACCTTGGTGAAATGCCAAGTTTCAGGCATTATCTCCTTTTGTATTGGCCCCTTCCTTCATATGGCCTTGGGCTATGACCTCACGCAAGTGTGTGATTGCGAGCATGGGAAGGAATGGTTTTATACCAACCTGCTTTTCTCCCCACAATTCACCTCTATCTACCATGTATCACTTTGTTAAAACCATGGTATAAATTGTGGCCCGCTCTCATATTTTTAACATCCAAGCAAGTTTTGGCCCTGCAATCCAACTCGTTCTTCGATCTCCAATCCCTTGGTGATGATATGTGATAAACGATTGATATATATCCTCTTTTCATGTCTTTCATGTGCCTTCCCATACCTCCATGATCTGTTGACACTTATCTCTCTTCCAAATCAATGGCTACAGTTGATTCTGGCTCTCTGACCCTCAGGAGATTCAACTCTATACTATCTGCTTTTCCCATATGGGAATATTCCATAGTGGAATATCTATTGACACCTGTCGTCAACAATAAGAAATTTTTAATGAAATTTGGCTCTCTGGTCTTCAGGAGTTCTCATGTCTCCATGCACAAAAATCCCCGTAGTGAATTTCCCTAGAGTGACAGATCTTCTGCCACGCGTCCTCTCCAAATCAACGACCCTGATTCTCTTTGGGACTTTGGCTCTTTCCGAACAAGAATAGATAAATGGTCCTTCGACCTCCTCCTCAATCAATTATCAAGATATCCTTTAGGACTTCAATGATTTCACCCCCTGCTTTCCTCCAGAGTGCTCCATACCCGGAGTTCTAGATATGGCGCCACACATCAACTTTCAAATCAATGGCCAAGATTTACTTTGGTTGTTTCTCCTCCTCCTTGTCCACAAATTTTTGAAGTTGTGGATCTTGTGCCACCTATCCTCATTGATAATGGATGGTCCCAAATCACTTTAGGACTTTAGGATTTTGACAAGTCCACTCTCTTGTGCACACAAGGATTAAGTCTTGTGTGGTTACCTACGTATCCAACGGTTGTTGGTCTTTCATGCTCAGATCCAACGAATGGGATTTTTTATTCTCCTTTTCACTTCCTTTGTTCTATTGGACATTTATCTAAAGGCCCAAGCTCCCCCCCACAACCATTCTAACGACTGTTGTCCCTCCTCCTCTTGAGCTTTTAACTTCTTCTGTTTTGGAAGATTTTTTCAATGTTCAAAGGCTTCGGCCTTTGACCTTTCTCCTGCAAGTATGCCTCTTGGATATCATATTCTCTCTCATAAGCATCATATCTTCTAATATTTATGACTTAGAATGATTCTGTCTCCCATGCACTCCTTGCATTATCTCTTCTGAGCTTTTCAATTTAATCAGTCTCCTAAGGGTCTCGACCCTTCTGTTTTCTTTCAAAGGAAAATTTTGTGCCCTCCTATGATACTCTTCTCCCTAAAATCGATAAATATTTCTTACTGTGCACACTTGCACTCACTTGATTCCCACATAGCAGAGCCCTACAAAGTTCTCAGTGACTCTTTCTCTCTCTGAACTCAACACAGAGCTCTTCCTGTGCACTCCTTACACCTCTATTGATGAAGGTTCAACAATATCTCTCTTGAGCTTCTCTGAGGTTAACTTACCTCTGTCAACTCACTCCTTGTGGACAATGTCCACTACTTGCACTTGAAAACTCAAAGAAGATAAACAATTGAAACTTATTCAATACTTCACCAGTTTACACATTTAGACCAATCTGATTTAAGAAAACGTTCAGATTTCATTTTCTTTCTGAGCTCTTCCCTGCTTTGTAATAATTTTCGAGAACTATCCCCTTTCTCTCAGTCCCCAACCCACATGACCATGGGTTCTAACCAAGTGCTACATCACTTAATGCTTACTCGGGCCTTCAGCTTCATAAGTTTTCAAAGCACCACACAACAATCTCTTGGAGTTCCAGATTACCAAACTCGCGAAGTAGGGCGGATAAACCATCCACGTCTACTCAGCATCTGACGGTTGACACTTACTATGGAAGCTCAGGTGTCTGAGTTCTGGAACTTTGGGTCTTTGGGACTTCGGAGCTTCAGAGGATCTCTCATACACACATCAGAATTGTTAATCTCTAAGCATTATGTTATCACTCCAGGAGTCTTTCCCCGACTGTAAAGGGAATGAGCCTAGTAACTTAACTATTCTCTCAATGTTTACTCAAGTGGATCAAGTCAGGTGACTGATACAAGGTTTACTTAATCAAAACATGCATAGACACAATCATATAGACAAGGCTTTTATCCAACTCTGTTCAGAGGATTTAATAAAGGTGAATGTGTGGAGAGATCTTATCCTACCAGCAGAAACATACATAAACAATATATATATGGCCAATATAATAAGCGATGAATACTTGTAAAGCTTAGTTTATCAGTGTAATGACAAGATGCCAGTTCTCAAAAACTAGATAAACATAAGAAATGAAATAAATCATTCAGATACACGCATAGAATGGACAAGAAGTAAATCTAAACATTATAGGCAAAAGAAGCTTATATTATAAAATTCTATGAGAAGTTTGGGAGTACAAGCAATGTATCATTCCCCAAAGTCCCCCCCTCAACAATATTCTCTATCTTGGCTTTATATCCTTTACATCAAGAAGTCAAATCCTATCAAAGAGGATCGAATAATACTAAAAATAGTAATATAAACTAATTGCAAACTCATAGGAACAGATCCTATTATAAAGGAAGTAAAACCATATTCTAATACTAAGTCTTTGACAACTCCTTCTGTGTGTTGGATGATGACTATGCCTTCTAGAATCTTCAATTGACATCTGGAAGATAATATTCTCATCCTTCAACCGAATAGAACACCAATTTTAACTTTAAAACTCTCCTCAAAATATACAAAAGACATTTATCTTCTATATTTAGAAGTTGGCATCGACCTAGAAGTCTCCTTAAGTGATCTAGCTGCAAGAAGATTTGATCTTGGCGAATATACTAGCATTCTTCCCCTGTCTGTACTTTTGGTGGCTAATGGGCATGATACAGAGTAGAATTAGCCACCAAAAGTGGAGCTTTTGACAACTTACAGTATCGTTTGGAACCCGACTAAGCTGCTGAAACTGCAGGTTTCTGAAACTTTGACAAAATCTGTAGAATGTTTTTAATTGATGATCATTTTCCATGTTGAGAAATTTCCTTCTCTGTGATCTTCTTGGTCCAGAGAGATGTGCATATTTGTATTTCTTTCTGTTGCCATACTTTCTTTCATCTTTGCATGATAATATGCACTTGTGATTGCTTTGTACCTTTCCTAACCAGCAGTGTCTCATATCTGGGCCTCAATCATTTTCCCATCTTGGCTTTTAAACCATAGCACCTTTACCTACAAAAATTTTCTACTTAGGCATTTGATGCAAATACTTTCCGATGAATACATATTGAACCCCTACAACATGTTTTAACTGTATAATAGTATAGACTCTCCAAATGAAAGAACATCATATTTGCATGGACAACTAGTTGAGAAGCTTCTTGCGTAGATGGAAGAATCAATGGCCACTTTTGTACTACAAATCTGAACAAAGAAACATTGTTGTTTGTGATATGATTGCTGAGATCCAATATCACTGTCTTTTAGACCCTGGAAAGAAAAATGATCTAACCCATGGGCTAGTACAGAATTAATTTGGATTGTTCATGTTTCCATGGTGTTACTTACCATTGCTTTGTTGATATCTTTTATAAATATATATCCTTGAAGTCCAAATTTGTTGACATGCACACATAGAAACTCTAGGACCCAGGTATCATCACAGAACCTCCATTCAAATCAATGCTTCTTGTAGGCATTTGATCATGGCCATAACCTGGTTCAGAACAACTAGAAAAACACTTTCGAAAGCCTTGGAATTTAACCTTCAATAGGTGTTTGTCAAATGAGGATTGCACAAGTGAAAAAAAAACCATCCTTGATTTGCACAGAAGATCATTTGTACATTAGACAACAATATCTATCATATTCTCTATGTCGTCGTTCCCTCAAGGCAGAAATCTGACCTTGATTATCAAACTTACACTTCTACGCTATACCTATTGATTGAGCACTCTACATGTTGTGTAGTTTGAATTTATGGCTCAACCGGTGGCTTAGCATCATGACCCAATGCCTTCAACTATCAATGAATCCCAATCAAACAAACTACATTGACTAGTACACACTTGCGCATCTCCTATTCCTGCAAATCAACACCTGGCTATGCATTTAATTTTCTATTTGGTTCAGCCTTTATATCCCCCATCTATCGAGATTTAGTAGTTTTGAGTTCTTATATGCGCTAGTAGCTACATATATATCGATGAGATGAGAAAAATATAGTGGTTGGGTGCTTGCTCTTAGATTTGATGACTCATGTCTTGGGTTGTGACTTGTCAACTTGTCTTGGAACTATGGGTCCCCATATACTTTTGGTAAAAATAAAGACCCGAGGAGCAAAGTTTTAAAGAAAAACTCAGGCTATATAAATAGACTTAGGCCTAGGGAATAGGTTTAGATTTAGTCTTTAGGTCATTTCATTTATTTGCAAATAAAGAGGATGGAGAAAAATGATTTTAGGACAAAAGTGATCAACAAGAAGTTGATGAGAAACCTGGAGGTTAAGACACTGGCCAAAAGACTAAAGAAAGCAATAAAGAGAGATAAAAACACTCTCAAAAGTCCATTACCTTTTTTGGTTGCTAGCATCTGGCTCCAACTGGGATGAAGACCTCCCTGCGAGGTTTCCAAGAACCTAGTAGTTCCAGTCTCCTTTACTATTGGGATATGGAGTCATTTGTCTTGTTTAACTGATCTTCTGTAAACCTGTAGCTTTCCTGTAGCCTTTACCATTGGGCTAGGGAGTCATTTGACTTGTGAAACTGATCTTCTGAAATTTTTCCAAACCTGTGCAATTGATCTTTGTACACCTTCAAAACCTGCCTTTATTCAGATAAGCTAACTATTATTTCTCCTACTCCTACTCTAACCAGATCTGTAATCGGGTTAGGTAAAGGCTGACTTCCATAACATCCATCCAAGCAATTTTAATACTAAAGAAATTTCATCTTTATCACTGATCAGCAAATGATGTTTGAAATGTAACAATAGTGGTAAAAACTCATTTAGGAAATCATACTCACCTGGAACTACTGATAAGTTTAAAAAATCTGAAATCTTCGAGTTCTCTAGAATATATGATTCCATGAAGGCTATCACTAGGTCTTTGAAACAAAGATAAGAAACACGTTGATCCTCGGAGAAGATTTTCTCAACTATGACTTCTTCTCTACTGGAATACTGATGACCCTTTAATTCTATTGTGATCATATATTGATCATTTGTAGAAACAACCCTTTCCTCATAATGATGTTTATAAGATAATGACAAAGCCGTATTTAAATCATAAGGATTATGATCAACTAGAAACATGTAGTTTTCCAATGCAGTCATCAACTATTTCATTTTCAAAATCGTTTGAAAACTGCTCATGAATTGAGATGCATACCTGTCCATTGAAACATCTGCAAACACTGAAGAATCTAATTCACAATCTGAAATAAACTCACATGCTTTCTCATGTCCCAAATCTGCTTCACATTCACTATCTTCCCACTCAAAATCTGAACCATACTGACATTCTACTTGCTCATGTGCATACATATTTTCAAAGTAAACCTGCTCTCGGATCCCCCTGGAAGCCAAGATATTCTCCTCGATATTTATAGAAACTTCAAACAAGCATCTTAGGAATGAAGACTTCCTTTCTAACAAGAGGAGGACAAGCTCTGAATGGAGACCCATAACATAATATTTCATGGCAGCAGTCTCTGTAGGTCGGATTTCCAAAGGCATATCATGATAAATGTTGTATAACCTTCGATTGAAGACAGACAAAGCTTCATCCCCCTCTCTCTTCAAAGCATAGAAACCAGTGAGATACAAATCAAGAGATTTGTTCTCACCCCAATGTTTCAAAAAAGCATTTGACAGCTCGATCCAAGAACCAATGGAATCATCTCTTAGACCCTTAAACCAAATAGAAGGATCTCTGAAAAAAGACTTAGAAAACATCTTCATGATCACATCTTCATGAACAATCTTGAATCGATCAACAAAATTTTCAAAGGATTCCAAGTGTCTCAGCTAAAAATTGATTCTCTCTAGAAAATTGGGGAATATATTCAAGGCAGTCAAGAGGATAAGGGTTAAGGTGACATGGTAGCCTTAAAGGCTTGAACATATTCATTGTGATTTTATATTAGAAAGTAGTGGGATGATCATGAGGTGTAACAAGTTGATTGGAAGGATCAATAGTCATTGAAATCTAAGAAGGTTTTGAATCAATTTTGACCTCCTTGAGGTTATATGGCTGATCAGTTTCAAGAGAGATTTGAATGAAAATCTCATCTTTATGAATAGGCTGAGGTAAGGAAATAGGATCAACATCAACAACATAAGGAGTCTGCAAGATTTCATTTTCTAAAGATGGATATATGAAAGAAGGATGATGATGATCCGAATATACAAAACAGAAAATGATTTGCTTGACATGTGAAGGAAAAAGTGTGAAGGAGTTGATAAAGAATAACAAAATCTCATGCAGAAGACTAATGAACAGATACCTGGGTTTAGAATTCAGCCACTTCATCTTTCTATCAACTAGATCCTCACCAGTGGAGTCTTTAATCGTGGAGTCGCCAGGCAGATGATTATAGTCAATTTTGTGTCCTTCCTTTGTCTACCATCAAAGTTGGATCTATGTTGTTCTCCCAGGGAAACTAGCTTCAATTATGTTCCCCAGAAATAGCGCCATTTTGTTATCACTCCAAGAGTCTTCCCCGATTGTAAAGGGAATGACCCTGGTAACTTCACTATTCTATCAATGTTTACTCAAGGGGGACTTTGGGGAATGATACATTGCTTGTACTCCCAAACTTCTCATAGAATTTCATAATATAAGCTTATTTTGCCTATAATGTTCAAATTTACTCTATCCATTCAATGCTTGTATCTAAATGATTTATTTCATTTCTTATGTTTATCTAGTGTCTGAGAACTGTCATTTTGTCATTACACTGATAAACCAAGCTTTACAAGTATTCCTTTCTTATTATATTGTCCACTCATATATATTTTGTATGTATGTTTTTGCTGGTAGGATAAGATCTCTCCACGCATTCACCTTTATTAAATCCTCTGAACAAAGTTGGCTAAAATCCTTGTCGATATGATTGTGTCTATGCATTTTTTGATTGAGTAAACTTTGTATCAGTCACCCGACTTGATCCACTTGAGTAAACATTGAGAGAATACTTAAGTTACCAGGATCATTCCCTTTATAGTCGAGGAAAGACTCCTGGAGTGATAACACATTCCCATGTCACCTTTGTTGACATCATTACGTCACATCACTTAACATTTTCCAATTGCGGGGGAATGCAATGGTGGTTTGGAATAACCTTAATTTCATCCCGCAATTCTTCTGATGCTGACACGTAACCCCTTGGTGAAACTGTGGTTTAGATTGTGGTACTGCCTTGGAGAAGTAACTCCCATGTAACTTGGGTCCCCGCAATGTCTCCTGGCCATTGGTCATGATGTATAGTGATCAATGCCACTATGGGTCCTCTTCGAGAGATTTCTCCCTTCACTACTACATTTGACCTTTTAACATTGGCTTGATCCAACAGTCGAGCTCTCCTCTCCAGATCTACAGTGTAGATCCACTTTGGAGCTTCGGGCTTCGACCCTTCTCTTGTTTCTGGCATTAGACTTCACTGAAGTCGCGAAGTTTGAAGGGCTTTCAGGTTAACTCCTTTGCACATTCCCCAGATTTGACGATCGTAAAGGATTTCCCTTCCTTCCAAACATATCCTACAATGCAGAACAAACTCTATTACTCTGCGGATTTCAAAGGAATTCACAGCTAACTGCCTCGCAACATTACCAGATATGACAGTCATGAAGGATTCTCCTTTTCCCGAACAGATCCTAAGGTCCACATTACTCTGTAGCCCAACACCACTTCTTTCATGGTTTTATGACACCGTTACTCCTCCTCAGCTTCATAACATGGCCAAGGTAACCTCTTGGATCTCAGGAACGTTCTAAGGTTCGAAATTGATCCTCCAGATAGATTTTCCACTTGAAAATTTGGGTCCAATGACCACTTATCCAGCCCATCTAGGCTCATCATTTGAAACCTTGGCTCTGAAATATAATTTTGTCCATTTCGACAAAAACTCATTCTGAAACTCTTGCTTCAACTTCCACTAACATGGCCCATCCAGGCTCAATGTTGTAACCATGCTCTGATACCGTTTTGTAACATCCACGGCATTCAAAAGACTGGGTAATGCTACCAACACAACCTTAACTTACCCTTTCCTTCTCTGATACCATATTGTAACATCGTCGGCCACCAGTAGGTCGGGCAATGCCACCTACACAACCTTAACTTAGCCTTGGCTTCTCTGATACCATTTTGTAACGTCCTCGGCCATCAACCCCACTATCAGGCAACACTACTATGCAGAACATTCACACACACACACACACACACACACACACACATATAATATGAATTAAATCAAATTAACACATTTAACATAGAGTTACTTCTATCATATAGACTATAAATAGAATTAACAGTAATTCATACATTCAATGAAATACATGAAAACATTTCAAGCATCACAAACATTCATTTTAATTGAAATTAAACACATGATGATACTTATCTTTGAAACTAGAGTAACTCCACCAATTATGTGCAGACTTTCCATGAACCTCCGATCCATAGACCACGTTGCTCATCATGCTCAGCAGTGGGTCACCCCCGAGCTGGGACCAAGCTCCACCCAGGGCAAGGGAATCTTAGACTAGGCTGAGGTTACAAGTGTTGGGCCCTTTGTTTTTGGGATAAGGAATTGTGCTATTTTTTACTGAGCATGATTTGTGAAATCTTCATCAAAGGCCTAGAGAAAGAGCAAAAGAAAGAAGTAGTGAAATTCTGTGCAACACCAGCTAAGTAGCGAACGGTTGCAACAGAACAAGAAACCATGCAAGCCGAGAAGGAAGACACTGTTGATACTGAGAGGGGGGTGGATCAGTATCAAGTACAATTTTAAACCTTTTTCAAATTATAATTAAACCATTCAACTATATCCAATGAGTAATGAACAATAGTATAAGAGTTACACCAATACACCATAATACACCATGCACAATATATGAGAAATAATCAATAGTTATTGTTCAAGGGAAGTAATGACTTCCAAAGGTAGTTACAGCTTCCAAATGTAAAGGGAGGGATAAAGCTCCAAGATGAAGATACAATCCTCCAATATCAAGAGAGATTTGAACTCTCCATCCTTGCCCCTTCCTTCCACCCAAGAATATATGAGAGATAATAAAACTTTACCTTAAATCTTCACCATCAACCAATCATCACACAGAACCTAATAATGCTTCCTGAGACTTCTTCAATTTCTGCAATTCTTCAATTCTTAGAGTACTCTAATCCTGTAGATAATATTACTCAATGTATTCTCTAAAAATCCTCCAATTTTCACTCCTTGAATCCTCCCCAGAAAGAGGTTATAGAAAGAATGGTAGACGTTATTCAATTCTGGTCTCTTCAAAAGACCCAACTTGTATAGCATGCCCCGCGCTCAATATTTAACATCCAATTCTGAAAATCATACAAAAGAACCTAAAGTCCATGCTATTTTCAATGGAATTGGTCCCACTTCATTTGGATTCTGTATGAATAAGTTATGACGTTTTTACTCAGAACACCTGTTTATTGACTAACATTAGGACTGGTCACAAACCCTATCTTCCATAGAGTGTATCTCCATAATTATAGAGAATCAAGAGCTGAAGTTTTTACCAGAGGTACCTTGATATGTCTTCTCAATACCATAGCGATTTCACCATCTGAATCGTTCTAGAAAAAAAGTTATAGTAAAAATGGTAAGATGACCTGAAAATAACATACCTTAGAACACATCACCAAAAGACTTCATCCTCCCTCGAAATCTGACCTTCTTTTACTTCTTATTTCCTCTAAAATTCGACTTGTATCAAAATGAATGTATAATGATGTTTATTTATACCATTTATGTTTCTTCATTTTAACATTAGGGCCAACCTGACACTTTCTTATTTTGTAATTATTTTCTTTAATTATCTTCAGGGCCTACATGTACTTGCTTCTTCAATTCACTTTGTCATCTTCAAAAATTCATTTCTCCTCAACCATGAGGATCCACATGATGTGACACATACCACTGGAAAAAACATGATGTATACTATCCATCCATGGGTGTTGTATCTACATGTGCATTTTCCTTCATGTCCAAATACCTTCATTAATCTTGCGGTCCAAAACCCATGACTAGGGTTGACATCAATGACAACAACCATTCTTCCAACAATCTCCCCCTTTGTCATTGATGGCAACACTCATGCTCCCCTATCATCATGATCCCAATTTCTCTCCCCCTTTGACATCAATGAAAAATGTTAGGGCTGCTCCCCCTGAGTTTAATGGAAAAATGTAACTCTCTTCTTTGGGGTTGCTCCCCCTGAACATGTGGCACTCAATAATACTTCATCCTTATTTTTGGTCTTGGGACTTTTTCTTCCTTAGAATCCTTTTGTGTGGCTTCTCTCTTCCATCTCTTCTTCATGTCTAGGATTTATATGTTGTTCAGTCTTCTTGTTACAGCTGCAACCAATCTTCCTGAGTTATTTTCTTTGACTTTGCATTTTCGGGAATCAAACGTAAGAGTGTATCCTTGATCACACATTTTACTAACACTGAGTAGATTATGATTCAAGTCTTCAACCAATAGAACATTCTTTGCTTTTAC
>JZKD02S0731522.1:66915-78545 GCA_000966675.3 Picea glauca | reverse complement strand
CCTTCATCAATCTTGCGGTCTAAAACCCATGACTAGGGTTGACATCAATGACAACAACCAATCTTCCAACAAACCCAAATTATATATAGGGATAAACATAATTGTAAAAAGGTTGTCTTGTTAGTTGGGATTTGGTTGAGCCAGTGGATTTAGTCATTCTTGTTGTTGTTACCCAGTCATATTAGTTGTTGATTATTGTAATTCAAGTACTGAGTCTGTAATGAATGGGATCTATCAGTTTTGAGAATTAGAGATCTGTGACCTGAGTCCAAAGCTAAGAGTTTGCACAACACATTACCGTGTAATTCAGAGTCTGTAATCAAAGAAGGATTCTGAAGATAATATGAAGAAGGACCCAAAATTTCAAATATGATGTGTCTCTGTGTGTTTACTTCAGTATTACAATGTTTCCTTATGGCCTATGAGTTCTATTTGATGGTTCTACGTTTAAATGCTTGCTAGCAATGTAAGTAGTTTCGATTCTTGCAGATGTATGTTTCATATCTATTCATGTCTCTTGCGCAAGATCATAAATGAGTCTGGAAGGCTCTATGGATCCTCCTAAGTCTTTTCCCTACCCTTCCTTATATATTTGTCTCAGCAGGGCTTCGGGTGAGACTTCTTCTCTTCAAAGGAGATGAAAATGGCAGCTCTCTAGACTACATGGTACCTTTTGTTGGTAAGCTTAGAAGGACCTTGGTCTGATCAAACTCACACCAACAAAATGGTTATGTTGCCAGGACCTGTTTTAAAATGGAACTTGTAGGGAGAATTATTTTGTTGATCCATAGATCTTGTATTGATCAATGGTGGGAGAGGAACTATGACACCTTCATATGGAAATAATTGGAACTTAGGAGAAAATCAGTGGAAAACACTCGCAAAGAAATATTTTACTCAGAAAGATCGAGTGACCAGTACGAGATTTTCTGGGTTAAATTCCCAGACGAATTTTTCTACTGGATAAAGAGGCTCCAAGAAGCTCCACGGTTCTAAGGGAATATTAACAGTATCTGTGCGTGGGATACAAAGAAGCTACCAGCACTTCAGAGGCTGGATTTTTTAGTTACACGAGCTATGGATTTCTAGGTTAACACCACACTAGAGGGATACATAATCGAATTTGCAGTTGAGAACCACCAGTCTTTCGAGGAAACTTTCGAGAAATATGCAAGAGGAATCTTTTTGAGAGAAATCCCCCTATGGATTAAGGTTTTCTTAATGGAGGAAGGGATTTTGATTATGTCCCCAACTGAGATGGTAGCATAAACACCCTCTCTTGGGGTAGGGTGAGGTGGGGTGATAGTCATGGGATGAGAGAGTGGAAGGATTCTTTGAAAAATGAGGGGAAACAAAAAATAAATGGACTCAAGAGATGAGCGATCCTTGAAGAGAGCCACCATAGTGAGAAGTGGTGGCACAAAAAGATCAATAAAGAAGCAAGATGGTCCATGAAGTTGAGGAAAGAAGGCAGATCAGGAGAAGTAGAGGAAAGACATATGGAAGAACTGCAGAAGATGAGATGACAGGAACGAATGGCTATTCAAAGGTTAAACAAGCGAGAAGTGCAGAGAGAAAGAAGTCCCTAGGAGGTGGGACAAGAAGGAGAAGATACAGACGTAAGAGATCAAGAATATATCATGAATCTTAGTGAAGAAAGAGAATCTTTATCCCTAATAACAGAAGGGATCTGGAATCCAGTTGATAAGATCGTCCCAGTGGAATCAAATGAGACCCCTCAGATCAAATAAAACCTCCCCGAAGCCAGTGGTGCCAGCCCCGAATCACCAATACCCCAAGTGTCTTCTATACAAGCAGTAAGTCCGATACTAACTTCTCATGCTACTTTTGTTCTAGTACAATTAATTAGTCAATCACAACCAGGAAGTGTGAGTATAGGGAGGATATTCAGATCCCCTGGTAGATCGCAAGCAGGACCGTTAGGATTCATATTGATAGGAATAACAATATTAGCAATGGTCAGCCATGCAGGAGGTTTGATTTCTCGATACCGAGAATTTTGGGGTAAGGAAGATGAAGACATTGAGAAGCACTGGTTCCTGTGTGAAGCAATATGGAGATCCAGAGGGGCTCTAGATGCGAATAATATAATCGAGTTCCAGACTACCTTAAGAGGTCATGATCTCAAGTGGTACATGAATATCATTGAGACAGGAGTGTCAGGGACGCAAGGTCAAGTGTTCACACTCGGCCAGGTTCAGACAAGGTTCATAGCAGAGTTCAAACTACCCCAGTCTAAACAACAGGCTCTATCAGAGTTACACAATATCTAGCAACGAGAAGGTGAATCCACCTAGGAATACAGCCAGAATTTCAAAGATTCCATAGGGAGGTTGGCACATCCAATCTACTAAGAACATCAAAGGGAGTGGTACATTCAAGGGTTACTACCTCTAACTCGGATTTTTCTAACGCAACAGTGGATAGCTACGTTAACAGATGCCTTGGAATAATTGATGAAGATTGAAGCCATGGTGGGATACCTTGGGAACCTAAGAGTAACCAGACCCCCGGTAGATGCGAATATGGCGCAACTACAAGGGAAGATATCGACACTCATAGAAACAATTCAGGAACTAACGATACCCAGACCAGGACGGCCACAGGTTTGGTGCACTGGATGTTTTTCAGAAGGTCATTTGGCGAATGAATGTCCAGGAATGAGGGGAATGGGACCTCCTCAAAATCCGATTGTAGTCCCACCAGGACCTACGAGAGGAGTTGCGCAAGTCTTGACGAACTTACCATTCTGGAACCCCACCCTATATCATTCTTTTCCAGGAGGCCAAGCAACACCAACAACCAAGTATTGTGAAATCTTTTGAACCCATAGGCATGGGCCAAGACAGTTCCCCATCATGTAGAAATATTAAATAGTACCAAACATAGTACACGGTGAGTTTTGTGTGTCTACCACGCATACTACCAATCAATGTAGAGAGTTGGAAGCACTTGCATATAGGTTAGACCGAACAACATTCAGGGTGAATGAAAACCCTCAGGGACCAGGAAGAGGTCGAGGAGGTGGAGTCAGAGGAGACTTTAGAGGAGGAAGAACTGGGGGAAGAGGACCAAGCAGATGTTATAACCGTGATGAGAAATTTCACTTGGCTAGAGACTGTCCTCATCCAAGGCGGCCATGGTGCTCTCACTGCAAAATGAATGGACACGCAATGAAATATTGCCCAGAGTTAATAGCAAAGTGGGAAGATAGATTATGACAAAGAGGAACTAACCTTATTAGTTCATAAATCAAAAGGATTTCTAAGGGACGATTTCCCAACCTTAATATTGTTACTCAAGAAGGAGTGAAGACAGGAGACAATGTTGATACTCTACCTCAGATCTAGAAAGAAACACCTAAGGGAGACATGTATGACCCTCTAAAACAAAATATGTTCGTTAAATATTCCATAAAAGTATTTCAGAATATTCCTAGCCCTGAAATGTGAGAAAACCCCCCCGAGCCGACTGTTTACCCTAAGATAGCACAATTCCCTGTTTCACCCCCTGCACCCAGAAACCCTGCAGTCATACCATGACAACCTAAGCAACCTCAAAACATAGTTGGCCTTTGGTTTCAACTATTCTCTGGCATTCTGGGGAATGATCAACTAACAAAAAAGTTTCACAATGCGCCATACATAGTTTGAGGAAACGAAGAACCCCTAGAAGCAAGGATAAGGGCCAATATTCCTGAGAAAACTTCTCAGATAGTGTAGTAAAGAAAGGTACGAACCAAAAAGGAATTCAGATTAATAGCTCAGTTAGATGAATTTTAAATTAAGGATGTCATGTTGGACCTAGGGTCAGATGTGAACATTTTTCCTAAGAAGACCTGGGAAGCCTTAGGAAAACCAAGGCTAACATATTCCCCAATTCAGTTAAGAATGGAAAACCAATACTGTATCTTTCCCATAGGAAGACTAGAGAATGTGGAAATAGATGTAGCGGGAGTAAAAACAGTGGCTAACTTTGAAGTCATTGAGATCATGGGAGATAAGGACCCCTACCCTACACTACTTGGTATTGATTGGGCCTATGATAATTATGCAATAATCAACTTAAAGAAATACACCATGACCTTTGAGGTTGAGGGAGTCAAGGTATTTCAACCTTTGGATCCATATGTAGGACCCAGGTATACAGAACCAACAAACAATAATATGGAGGGAGAAGACTTGGACTAGTTGTACATTGTAATTGTTGGGAAAAGAAACTATTATATAAACCCCACCGCCGATGGGTCAATAAGTTGGAGAAGTATACAGTCAACATTTGAAGATTTAGAATTGGATTTTGATAGTTGGCAACAAGGGTCACATGAAATTTTCTCAGGAACATGTGCAAATTTCAAAGTGACTAGATGGGTTGGGACCGAAGTTAGAGAACACCCAGTATACGATGGAACCTCGGACCTTGACAGTTTTTTTCACAATACAAAGGAATATCTTAGAGGATATCAAAGAATCTTGGTACTATAGCCTTTCAAAACAACCTCGCCAGATGGTGGTCTAATCATAAAGTCGTACTCAGAACTTGGGACGAGGTGAAGCAAGCTATCAAATACAGGTTCTAGAACAAGGAATAGTTGGAATCAGAGATGCAGACGGATCTCCAAGTTGTGCAACTGTTCAGCAAAGAATCAGATCCTAGGATACACATCAAATAGTGTGTGACATAGTGGCAAGCTCTGAGAATACCCTCTCACTTCTGGATTCAGGTATTTCCCCACTCTCTAGGACCAATCCCAAAAGGTTGGTTTATACATGAGGAAACCAGAAGACAAACCAACGACTGGAAAATGTTGGCAGCTCATTTTTTAGAGGACTTCTCATTCACAAGTAAGTACCCTAAGCTTGAATTATCCCTGCAGAAGATTAAAAAATTTATTTTTACAGATAATGGTTATCAGAAATCAAACTTAGTGGTATGTGTTAATCATAGCCAAGAACTTTAGACAAATCTCCATTTTCCCTCAACTGAGATGCCTATAGAATGATATCATATTAGAAAATATTCAGAAATCCTAGACGAATTACAAGAATTGAGAAACCTAGCCATCAAGGACATGGAGGGGAGAAGAGAAATTCAAAACACCATACCCAGACAGATTGATAGTTCCTACAATCACCCATTAAGATTTCACAAAATCAACATAGGGACTACAGAGAAACCCAAGATAGCTATGGTGGGAGATTAATTAGATGAGCAAACTTATCAGGAAATACAGATTTTACTACGAGAATATGAGGATTTGTTCCCAAAGACTTTTTCCAAGTTAAAGGGAATCAAAGGAGTCATGGGAGAAATGAAGATTGAGTTAAAACTAGGATCCAAGCCTGTCATATATAGACCATACCATCTTAATCCAAGAATAAAATAGAAAGTTAAGAAGGAGATATATAAGATTTTAGAAGTAGGACTCATTTTTGCAGTAGAAGAAGAAGAGTGGGTTAGCCTGATAGTCATTCAAAGAAAGAAAGACACAAAGGATATTAGAGTCTATGTAGACAAAAAAAGTCTCAACTCTGCCTATGTACATGACCCCTTCCCAACACCCTTTACAGATGAGGTGCTAGAAAAGGTTGCAAGAAAGGAAGCATACTCATTCATAGACGAATTTTAAGGATACCATCAAGTCAGGATCGTTGAAGAGGACAAAAGAAAGACCACTTTCATAACAGAATGGGGATCTTTTGCATACAATGTGATGCCATTTGACTTAAAGAATGACCCTGCAGTTTTCTCCAGGATTGTGATAGCATCTTTTAGAGAGTTCATTCATAGACTTATAGAAGTCTATATGGATGATTAGACAATATATAGCCTACTCAAGGAACATGTAGCACTACTGCGGCTGATGTTTGATAGATGCAGAGAGTTTCAGATCTCATTGACTCTCAGAAAGTGTATCTTTTGTGTACCCCATGGGAATTTTTTGGTCCATATAGTCTGTCGAGAAGGAGTATTGGTAGATCTAGCCAAATTTGTGGCCATTATGAATATGCCGCCACCCACGAGTGCTAAGAAGTTGCGCTCCATGCTGGGACACACAGGTTACTATCGCATGTTCATCTGAAGATATGCTAACATTACTGCACCTCTAGAAAACCTACTGAAAAAGGATGAAATGTTCCAATGGACTCCCGAATTTGATAAAGCCTTTGAGACACTTAAGGATAAACTCATCACAGCACCAATTATGATATTCCCAAACTGGGGGAATGAATTTCACATCCATGTAGATGCTTCAGGAATTGCCTTAGGATCCATATTAATGCAACCTGGAGATGGAGCTATGCATCATCCTATCTATTTTGTGAGTCGAAAGTTTTCGTAAGCAGAGTGCAACTACACAATGACAGAAAGGGAGAGTTTGGCCATGATTTATGCTTTGCAGAAATTTAGACATTATTTGTTAGGGTCTCATTTCAAATTATTAACTGATCATTCTGCATTAAAATATCTAGTTAACAAACCTATGTTTGAAGAGAGAATTTGTAGATGGTTGTTGTTATTTCAGGAATTTTCCTTTGAAATTATCATAAAGCTGGGAAGATGTAACGTAGGACCGGATCACCTGTCCAGGTTAGAGTTAAGGGAAAGTGGTGGATCAGTAGATGAGTAGCTTCCAGATGCATATTTGTTCAGGATTGAGTCCATACCGAAATACCTAAAGGACATAACAATATTTATTAGTACAGGGGTTTGTCCTGAAACCTACTTTGCAACCCAGAAACGCCATATGGTTGTTAGAGAAAAAGATTACTAGTTGATCGTTGGATAGTTGTATAAACTAGGACTAGACAACATTCTCAGACGGTGTGTCCTGGATCATGAAAGGAAGGATATACTCTGGGAATTCCATAGTGGAGTTGCAAGAGGCCATGTAGGAGGAAAGGCCATGGCACAAAAATTTCTACAGACAGGACTTTGGTGGGAAACACTCTTCAAGGATGCAAAAGTATATGCCAGGTCATGTGATGTTTGTCAATGCATGGGCAAGTCGTCATGTCGAGACGAACTACCTCTACAACCAGTTAGAGCTCTACAAGCATTTGAGAAATGGGCAGTTGACTTCATTGGACCAATAAACCCCACAGCCAAACATTCAAAGGCTAGGTACATCTTTACCGTGACTGATTACCTTACCCATTGGGCAAAAGCAGCAGTTGTATAGGACTGTTCAATAGATACCGCTACCAGGTTCATTTTTGAGAATATCATTACTCAATTCGGATGTCCCAGAAGCCTAACCAGTGATCACAAAGATCATTTCATTAGCATCACTATAGAAACACTTATAGTAGAATTTATGATTCAACATCACAAGAGCAGTCCATACCACCCACAGGCCAATGGAATAGTCGAATCCTTCAACAAAATCTTGGAAAGGGGGCTAACAGAGATTTGTTGCTCGAACTGGGAGGATTGGGATGACCGAGTTCCAGTTGTACTATGGTCTTACAGGACAACCACAAAGAAACTCCACAAGTACACACTGTTCCATTTGGTTTATGGGAGAGAGGAAGTGCTGCCTGCAGAGTTCATCACTCCAAGTTTATATATTGCACAAGTCACACACATGACAGAAGAGGAATCCATTATGCAGAGACTTACAAAACTACAAGAACTCAAGGAGACCAAATTTCTAGGAGACTTTCATCATTTAGTTGAAAAAGAAAGACAAAAAGCTTGGCATGACAGGCACATTAAAACTAAGGTATTCACACAAGGAGACAAGGTTCTACTCTATGATAGTCAGTACCAGAAGCATCCTGTAAATATGTGTATGCAGTGGTTGGGACCATTCATGATCACGGAGATCCGACCATCAAGAGAAGTCAGACTCACACAACTGGATGGTTTGTTGCGACCAGGATCGGTGAATGGCGCTTGCCTGAAGCCTTACCTATCTCAAAACTGAGAAAGAGGGATTGTCCTTCTAGTCCAAAAGAGCTTGTACACTAGTTAGATTTGAGTTTGTCTTAAATTTTTGTAAGTTCAGTAATAAAGTCAATATGCGCAGTGTTGCGCCATGACACATAGTTCATTTTATGATTAAGTGTTGTTTGATACAGAACTAATGACTCATCATTGTAGGACCCAAAGCTTAATAGAATCCATTAATGACAGTCATTAAGATGATAGGGACAACCTTTGTGGTTGGAGAAAGGATGAATCTGAATATAATCTGAATCCATATGCCACATGAACCTAGTCTAGCCACATCCTTTATTTCCCTTTCGGTACCACATCTGAAGTATGTTAAGCCATAAAGTCACGTTATGCAAAGATTCCATCAAATTTCACGCCTGGATACCCAATCGTCAAACAAAAAGGTCTAAAATCAGCCACGTCCCTATTCCACTCACAAAAATAAGTAAATGCTAGAATCACCCAATAGGATTTACCCTGTTAAACTGTCCCGTCGAAAAAATCAGATCCCATTGCGTCCATACAATCATGATGAACAATAGTTATTGCTAAAACCTATGAGTTAAGAAAATTATAAGCCCCTGATAACTCACCCACAAATGCATTTCTTTCAAAAGAAGCGTAGCCATTTCTGAATTCAGTAGAGCGAACCAGCTTGTACCATTATGAAATTTGTATTCCTTAGCTTGCTGCAAAAGCCTGAATTCTGAGAGCCACAGCTAGCCGAAGTGCCATGTCGAAAGAAGAGGTACCAAAGGAGCCCTATGACCCCCGAGTCAAGGTCATGGGCAATCTCAAAGGGAAAGTGGAGCATGTTAAACTCCTCGACCTTGACCTCACAGATTCAGTCTTATTTCAACATATGCACACCGATGTCTTTTGGGAGATGGCCCTGGATGGAATCATAGGTATGCAATTTGTGCCAAAATAAGACTTCATCGACTTACTCAATTCAACCATCATGAACCTAAGAGAACTACCAGTCTTTGGAACCACGAGTGAGATTGTGCGATGCACGAAATTCCTGATAAGCAGGGTGCATGACAGAAGTCTATGGTTGGATAAGTGGTATCCAATCCATGTTGAAGACATCCATCAACTTACTAGACTATCCTCCCAAGGAGAGGATGTGTCAAAAATATTCTAGGGCCCTGATAAGCAAGGGAAAAATAAAGACGATCTTAGCCTGTACGAGAAATTCAACACAAAGCGGGGAGGACGCACAATAGTAATCGAACCACTACTACTCAAAACAATCCGGACTGGTTGTTACATCATAGCCAGCAAGGTTATGATATCATACTACAAGGGTGAATGCACTCTAGATGCATTATTAGTCATTGACTTTTACGTCAATGGAGCAATGTTTAAATGGTGTAGTTACCTGCTGGAGGAACTATTGGTAGCTTGTGAGGAAGCACAGGAGAAGGGAGGAACCTTCACTTATGGATACCTACTTGCGGCATTCGCACTGTTCAAATGGAAGACACCTATGGGCAGACAGTCGACAATACCATATAAGGGCCGCATGGCGAATATGTTCGAGCCATGGCAGTCTAGAACAAACTCAGAGAATACAACCTTCAACAACACAACATTTTCTAAATTGTATAATGGTATGATAGATGCAACGCAGAGGTTGTGCATCCCATGAGAGCTTCTCAACTGTAATATGATAAATATCGCCTTCAGCATTAACCAACACAATACATTTGTCTGACCGAGACATGTCAGTAGGGAACATTTCCACACAAGGATGCTATCGTTCTATCTAGATGAGGAGGCCTTTGACAAGGAAGTCATGTCATGGCCAGGAGTCAAATGCAATCCGCGCAAGTCAAGGATGCATTACACGTTTCATGTGGAGCTGCTAAACAAAAAATACAAGGATGCAAGAGAAGGACTGAAGGATTAAGCTAAGGCCCAGATCCGAATAGGCCAAATGCTCTAGTACACTCAGACTATGAGGAAGAAGAGATACTGCAGTTAGAGAGGAGGAAAATACCAACCCTCTATTAGCTACCAGATGATGTCGTGTTGTCAAGTGTGGATGTTAACCAGATATTGGGTGTTGTGTTCGGTACTGAACCATTGGTGAAGAGGCCTAGAAACAGGGTCTCACCGAACAAACCTCTGAACCCCCAACCCTTTGCATTAGTATCCCCCCGCACCCGCACCGTGGTCAAAGCCACCACTATCATTGATATTTAGGATGACCCAGAACCTGAAACACTTCCATCCACATTCGTCACCAAGAACCCCCCATCACCCCCACCACCCCAATCACCAAACCTCACCACCACCAGTCCACCCCAGTACACAACCCCAAAGCTGATGCATCTCGATCAGCTAGAAATAGTGGAGCGAGGACTCCTAGGCATAACCCAAGAGTCACCCAAACCAACATCAAAATTTTTTCTTCTAGACCCCAAAGAATCAAAGCCGAGCATGCAGTTGAATGATCTGAATCTAGACACCCAGGAAGAACAGCCTGAGTCTTCAGTGCAAGAAAAATATGCTTGAACTAGAGAGGAGCTGGAAGTTGAAAGAAAACATAAAATCACCTCAGCCAAGGGTGAGGGTGCCCAAGAAATCAAGACACATGAAGAAGAAGAACTACAAGAGTCATAAATACCAAATGCTCAGAACGAACTAGAATCAATAACCAGGAAGGATACGACATCCAGGCTAGCACAAATGGAGCGGGTCTTCCAGAACCCTCAACAATGCACCGAATTGATGCAACTCTACATAGATAGAATAGAGGTTCTGACTCTTTTTCCCATAGCACTAAGGTTGAGAATCGCACCAGTGCCACTAATGGAGGAGGAGGTAGAAACCTGCTCTGACCATTCAATGGCCATTGGACTTCCACTGCAGACATGAGCACCCAGCGATGCAACTCCTTCATCTATCGACCTGGTACAATGGCTAGCAATGCAATTATTTGGACTAATCCGAGCATCAATGTAAGGTAGCTAGAGAGGTAGTGGGGGAGGGCAGAGGGCCCATAGTGATAATGGTGGAGGTCATTCAATGTAAGGTGGACGAGGTCCACTATATTATTAAATAAGGCTCACTATGGCAGTTAGATATAATAAATGGGTAATTAGATATAATAAATGTAAGAGGACTTCTTAGAAGGTTCTACTTCTAGAAGATTCATCCTCTAGAATGTTTGTAGGTGATGGTAGCACTATATAAAGGGGTTCAAGCAATGTAATGAGATATGAAGAAAAATATTGTATTTGGAGCGGTAGCTCAATAGGAGGATGCCCCCTCGAAGAGGCAAGTGAACAGGAGAGAATCCCTTCCATAATAGGATCCATTGTAAGGTGTTTCCCTACCTCAAGGGTTTTGGATATTTCTTGTGTTCATGTTATAGTGAATGGTTTATGTTTTATTCTTTATTATTTCTAAAGTATATTTGCAGACCTGGTATAGGTAATTAACAAGTGCTACCATCACCTAAGAACATTCTAGAAATCCTCTTACATTTATTATATCTAATTACCCATTTATTATATCTAACTACCATAGTAGGCCTTATTTAATAATATAGTGGACCTATTCCACCTTACATTGAATGACCTTCACTATTATCACTATGGGCCCTCTAGGCCCCCCCACTACCTCTCTAGCTACCTTACATTCCATCCCCCTTATGA
>JZKD02S0731522.1:23327-53172 GCA_000966675.3 Picea glauca | reverse complement strand
AAATGAGGCTCAAACTCATATTCAAGAAAGACTATAAGGACTCCCGAGCCTACAGTGTTTTAGAGACGACATGGACACCATAATGCAACCAGGACCTACCTAGGGCATCCATGTTTTGGTAAGCTCTACTACCAAGCTGTAACACTTCTAAAGCAGATATGACGGTTATGTGTCACAACCTGATGGGATCAATCCTATGGTAGAGGAAAAAGACAACGAGACACAAAAGTCAGGGTAGTAACCTAACCTATATGCTCAAGTTGATTCTTGGAAAAAATTTCATGGACCATCAAAATTTTCTCAAAAGTGCAAAAAAAAAAGTGTCCCAATACCTGATCAAATCCCTCCCATATAACTCCTGAATCACTCTAAATGGTTTTTGGTATAAAGAAACTGATAAGGGAGGCCAAAAAAGTAACAAAAAGAGGCCAAAAAGTCTATAAATAGAAGTTGGCAACTCATTATCACCATTGTTGATTTGGAAATTGACTCTGGAGCCAAAAGACCCCCTTTGATAAAAATGGTGATTTCGGGAGCTACAGTGGATGAAACAAACTTCTGCTTGGACCAAGTAAGTAAAAACTCCCCTATCTAGCTATTCAATTCTTTAATTATTCTTCTGATTTCATTTTTTGGGTGGGCGTCGACCTTTAAAGGGTCGGCCCTAGGTCCACGCGGGATGTCTCTAGACAGACTGCGTGTACACTCAGGAAGAGTAAAGCCTGCCCATGTGTACACGCGACTGTCACTTAGACAGCACACGTGGACCCCCCTTTTATAGTAAAAAAGAACTAAACAACCCTTACTAAACCTCTTGAACTTTGTTGTGTTGGCAGGATGTATGTCCACTAGAGGGAAAAGGAGCATGAAGCAATCATTGAGTTGGTTGTGGGAGATCCGAATGTCGTGGCCGCATTGATGCAATGTGGTTTGCTTAAGTTCTTCCTGTGTCCATTTATGTGAGCGCAACCGAGGCTATTGAATGCCTTGATTGACTATTGGCACCCTGATGCAGAGGCCTTTATGCTAGAGGGGAAATCACTGGTGCCCACCACCAACGATATCTATTTTTTGACTGGCCTCTCAAGGAGAGGGCAACCAGTCAATTTCACGACATTTCCAGCGGGGTCGCTTAATATAGAGGACTTGATAGCCCTGCACTGTGAGGCTGGGACTAACCATTTCACCTCCCAGGTGCCCATCAGTAATATCATTGACCTATCGCTGCAGGCAATATTATTGCTGATTGGGCAGATTACCGGTTCAATGGCCTTGCATCAGGCGTCTCGTGCACAGATGAACTGTGCTATCTAGTGCTTGAATGCACAGATTTTTTACTAGAGTACCACACTACTTGAGTGTATGAAGAGGCAATTGACAGATTTCCGACAATGGACACAGAAGAACTTCGGGTTCGGGACGATTTTGTGTTCATTCTTCTTTGAGAGAGTTTTGAGATTTAGTCCTCGGGAAGTGGTACAAGGACATCAGGCCTCTTTTCCTGCAGTATGTAGATGGGTAGTATTATTGCTACAATAGGGTGGTGGAAGGACCAATGAGTCCTTCAACGATGACTTTTTTTCCTAGCTATCACAGTAGATCCCTGTGATCGAGGATTACCCATATGCAGGGATAGACTTTTCTAGAGATCCTGAGATACCCGTGCCTTCTGGTGAGGAGCGAGGGGAGATGGGTAAGTCTCCACCTTTGTAGTTTTTTTGTTGCATATGTAATTTTTATGTCATTTTTGTTATATATATCAATTTTTTTTATATTCCAGAGTATTTGACGGATATACGTTTGTTGCATGCAAATGTGGGACCCGTGTGACTTGTCGATTATGCACGGAACATGCATCATCCTCGTCCAGAATCCGTAGTTGACGCTGCTGGGGGACCAGTAGTAGCAGGGAACCTCCCATCTGGGGAGGCTGAGAGGGTACTTAGACGAGTTGAGCGGAACTTTACTACACTCACTTGCATAGTCCCGATGGAAGAGATAGAGGACCTGCCGCCATCCATGCAGCCTCATGTAATGGGGGAACCTCGGATGTGGGTCTGATTGTTCAGGTGTTTAGCCCATGCTATGGACCATTATAATAGGGCTCATAGGCCCTTATCCTATTTATACTTTTTACGTGCCATGAGCACTACTTGTATATATTTTTTGAGGGCATAAGCCCTGTGACTCGTTATTGGTCCTATTTTTGAGGTGCTTGCGTCCATCTATGTACTCTGGTTACTTTATGATGTTATATATGGTTTTTTGATATTTTTGTGTCTTATGGATCACGTGTGCAAAAATGTATTTACATGCTGATGTCAATGTTCTTTCATATGTGTGCAAGATGCTAATCTAAAATTTGATTAGCTAGAGTATATGTAATTTGGTTTAATCTCCTAGGAACATGAAAATATGTAATATAATCAAAGTTTCATTCTAAGAGATGTACCCTAAGGAATCGTCAGTGTAAGGTTGGATCATGAACCTGGTATACTCTATTTAGCTGAGACACAACTAGTTGAGTGTCGAGATAGACCCAGAGATGAGAGATACCCAATGACAAGGCATCACGAAGCAACTCAATAACTGCACTATATTCAGTGACATTATTTGTGGTGTCACCTAAGCATATACCTCTGGAAGATAACAACTGGCCCTGAAGTGTAAAGATTACCTAAGATGCAGAGGCAAGCCTCCGAGTGTGCTAACTAGCACCATCTGCATACCCAACGAACACCTCGAAATCACTTGACATCTACCATATTGATGAAAGATAACATCAATGACACATCCATAACATTTAAAAGAAACTAAAAAGTAATAGTACAAAGACTATACATATGTCACAAAAAGTTACCCACAGTGACCTGTCTATGAGTAATACTTCTTGAGGTAGAGCCCATTTCTAGGATCTACCAAAGAATTCCCTTCAAAATCAACCAAACGATAAGCGCCCTTTTTTAATACCTCTTTTATGATGAAAGGTACGAACCACATGGGTTTGAATTTTCCTGCCCCTAGAGGGTCCTTATCTTGGTCATAAACCAGGACAAGGTTGCCTTCAGAGAAAATCTAAGGATGAACGGACCTATCATACTGACACTTGACCTTATGTTTGTGAGCCTCGTTGGCTAGGGCCGCATCATGACGTTGCTCATTGAGATGCTCAAGGTGTACTAACCGTTCTTCAAGTGGAGAAGTGTCTGGCAATAATTGTACTGCCAATTTTAGAGATGGGATCTGACATTCGATGGGAAAGACTGCCTCCAGCCCGTAAATGAGTTGAAAAGGTGAGAAACCGGTTGCAGTCTTAACAAATGTTTGGTAAGCCCATAATGTCGAGTATAACATCAAATGCTAATTTGACTTGGTTGAGTTGATAGTTCATTGTAGCATAGTCTTAAGAGTTTTGTTTATAGCTTCCACCTGCCCATTGGCTTGGGGGTAATAGGGTGATGAATGCTCTTGCTGTAACCCAAGATTTGATGTTAATTCGGTCATCATTTGGTTCTGAAAGTGACTGCCATATTCAGTAACAATCTCTCTCAGGACGTCGAACCATGCTATGATCTGGTTGAATAAAAAGAGAGATGTAGTCTCTCCATCATCTTTAAATGTTGGCATAGCTTTGACCCACTTAGTGAAGTAGTTGACAGCTACAATGAGATAGTGGTGCCCCCTTGCTGAAGGGGGGTTGAAAGTAGTGTAATCAATCCCCCATTTGGTGAAGGGACCAACTGTGATGACAGGAAACATGGGAGCGGGATGTGCCCTCATCTTCCGAGAGAAGATTTGGCACGGATGGCACTTCTTGACCGATTCCATACAATCTTTGATAAGTGTCAGCCAGAAGTAACCTACTCGTAGAATATTTTGGGTTGTTGCCAACCCAGATAGATGACTGCCACAAGCTCTAGTATGGAAATCATTGAGCATGATGACTGCCTCCTCATGTGAGAGACATCGATGTAAGATGTAGTCTACACCTCTCCGATACAACGTATCGTTGAGTATGAGATAATTCTTATCCTGATGGTGTATACACCGATGCTCATCACGAGAAGCAGCAATGGGGAACTTCAAAGTTTGGAGATAGATAAGTATATCTCCGTACCATGGATCTGAAGATGTGATCAAAAACATATCTCCCTGGATAGGCGATTCTTCAGGCACAACGTCACCTGACTCAACTGGAAGTTCCAAAATAAGCTCAATGAAGACCAATGATTTTTTGGACTTTGCTGAAATGAAGTCTAAGTCAAACTCTTGGAGGATGACTATCCATCTATTGATTTTTCCACCTATAAACCGTCATGTCAACATGTACTGGAATGGATTCACGACAGCAACAACGGTGGTCTTGCAAAACAGAACATAATGACGGAACCTTTGAACAGCATGAACTATTGCCAACGCAAGTTTTTCGATATGAGAATAATTGAGTTCCAGTCCTACGAGGCCTCGGCTCAGGTAATAGATCACGTATTCTGAGAAAAAATCATCTTCCTAAACTAAAACCATGCCAATGGTTGACTCTGCGGTAGCTAGATATAATAAGAAATCTTTGTTATAGTTAGGTGGTCGTAGCAGAGGGGATGTTGTTAGGGCATGTTTTAATGCGTCAAAAGACTGTTGAGTGGCATCGTCTTAGTAAAAAGGAACGTCTTTCTTCAGTAATCACATAAATCCCTTGGTGATTTCGGCATAGTTGGCGATGAAGCGTCGTAAAATGTTCGCCTTGCCTTGTAGACTCTAAAGTTGAAGAATTGTGCGTGGGGGGGGGCAACTATATTATTGCCTCCACCTTGAGAGGATTGACCATGATCCCTGTTGTTGATATAATGAAACCTAACAAGCGTCTTGATGTTAAGCAGAATTTTCACTTGTTTGGATTTAAGCGAATCCTAAAGTAGCGACAGCGTTTGAAGATAAGTCTAAGTTGTGTGGGATGATCCGATCTCTTGCGAGATCGTGATGTTAAATCATCTAGGTAGGCCTCGACTATATGCTTGAGATCATGAAAAAAAAAATACATGGCCTACTAGAATGTGGCTCCAACATTTTTAAGACCAAAAGGAATATTACGATATGCAAATGTACCCCAAGGACAAATGAATGTCGTTTTGTGTTGGTATTCGGATTTGATTTGGATTTGATTATATCCCAAAAAACCGTCCATGAAAGAAAATTCTTTGTAACTAACACATTCATCAATGATCTGGTCGATGAATAGTGTTGGAAAATTATCTTTGCGACATTCCTTGTTCAAATCACAGAAGTCAGTACATACACGAATCATGCTTTGTTTTTTATTGACCGGCACAGGATTTGACACCCATTGGGTCAAATGGATAGGAGAGATAAAACCTGCCTTTAGCAATTTCTCAACCTCAATCTTGATGGTTGTTGCTTTCTTAGGATTAACTAGGTGAAGTTTCTATCGAACGGGCTTGGCATTAGGATATGTTGTGATTTCATGTTCAACTACTTTTGGATCGATACCTGGCATTTCCTCATAAGACCAGGAAAAACATCACGAAATTCTTTGAAGATATCCGTGCAGATTTGAATCTCTTGGGGGGAGCAATCTACTCTGACGAAGACGTTCTCCACGATGCCAGGATTTTGGGAGATGTTGATTAGTATAGTTTCAGAAATAGTTTCCATATTTCCCTCAGTATAAATTTCATGTGTGGCTAAGAGATTAATATGACACGACTGATCTCCCATCATGGTCACGGTGAATTCTCCTACTTCGATTCGGCTTAACTCTGGGAGAAAATATGATCTATGATGTAGATCTTCCCAAGGTTTGTTCGAACTAGTCATTGCCTCGATTATTGCTTCATCAGAAGGAAAGACTAAGTCTAACGAATCAATGTTAGCGAGAAAAACCTGAGCCCAAATAGGCTCTAGAAGTGGATCTAACTCTTGTGCAGGAGTCAGATCAGTGTTAGCTAAATCTTGCTAGACTAAAGAGTACGCTACTTCAATGGAAGATAAGGGCATGGACATGCCTAGGTGCCTTGTCTCATCCATCGTGGCCGATGGGGAAGGAAGTATCCATGGATCATCGAAGTAAGTCATGTGGAATGACGAAACTTGAAAAATATCAACCTTATGGTGATTGGATATAAATTTGATATCTCCGTGAGGAGGTGGGTAATCAAAGGTACCCATCAAGGATGGGCACAAACCAACTCCTACGTTGTCGACACCTAGTTGAGGATTATCAATTATCAGGACCATGGATGCCCCCAAAGATGGGTCAGGTCTGGAGAAAGACAATTGATCAATGGTCACTATCCAGTGCTCATGTGGAAACAACAAGACTCGGAAAACTATAGCAACCACAGCTTGCATAGCATAAGTCCAACTCTGTCCTAACAAGAGGTTATAATCAAGGGGAGCATCGACTACCTCTACTTCGACACACACGGTCTTCCCTCCTTAATGCACGGGTAAAGAAGGAACGATACCATGTGGTCGAAATGAAAAATCGTCGAAAGCAGTGAGGAGAGTAGGTGATGGAGACAAAATGGTTTGGCCAATGGCCTTCCAACATGCCAATGACATAACGCATGTCGAGGCGCCCTCATCGACCACCGTGCAAAAGATATTCAGATTAAAAGTTTTCATGGGGTAAGCCACTACTATATAAAATGCTACGTGGTAAGGCAGATGAAATTTTAAGTCATTTGTATCTAACATGATGGCACCCGGATTACAAGTCTCAGTAGAGCCCAAAGCAGTTAACAAATCTTTCCTCTGAGAAGGGAAACTTTGGAGGACTTCCAAAGCAGACATTGCACAAGGGGTTTGTGATAAATATTCCACCACATAGTAGTTATGGGCAACCCTTGCATTTGGGTTATGAGAAGCTTTTTTAAATGCACCTTTTGGAATGCATGTCATTGTTTCTCCCAACGTCTTCTCAATCTGTAGAGGAAGAGATGGGAGATCAGCTTCTTTACCCTTCTTAGAAGCGCTTGGTTTACTATAATCGTGCACTCAAGTCGATATGAAAGCATCACCCCTAACCATATATACGTTCGCGGATGCAAGGTTGTTCGGAGGTGGGCAGGTTTCTTGGCTGCCCCCTTCCATGCTTGCAAAGGCTTGAGTTAGATTTTGCCCATGTTGAAATGGATTAGTCAACACTGCCTCATGTTGTTGCGTGACAAATTTTTGGGCCTCTGCAAGTCAAGGACATAGATGGGTTGGGTGGTCTTCCATGCACAGGTTGCATGGATACCTCGCCTTCCATTTTTTAGTGTTGTCCCTGCTAGCATTTTCGTTGGGTTTTTTGTCCTCCTTACCCTTCTTTCGCTATTTTTTCTTCCCTTCAGGCTACTGGGTGGCCTTTGGGTTAGTCGATTGCACTGTGTGTACTTTAGACATTTTGGTAGAGGGGGCAGCCAAAGCAGTAGTTTGGTTGGCTGCTATGTGTTGTATGGATAACTTCTGCAACTACTTTGTCAATTGCTCAGTGAGCTTGGTTTGTGTTGAACCGAACATACCATCGGCATGTGGTCTAGCTCTCTATCTAGTTTTATCCAGTATTGAACATGGTGCATCTGGAAAGATGTTGTATAATAAACTGGACTGAGAATAGATGAGTTCAAACTGTTGAGCCCTCATGATGGCATCTTCTTTAGAGAAAACTCCATACATCGCGATGTCTTTGGATGACGGTGGGACCAAAGACTTAAGGAACCACTCAAGGAGGAATGATGGTGGGACTGGTACCTTGATTAAACTCTTCCAGCATCTCCATTCTCGGATCTGATCAGAGATATGGTCCGTTGATGTTTGTTTGAAATTAGCGAGCAACTCTATGCCAACATCGTATCTCACAGGTAACTGGAAATGGTTTAGGAAAGCCATCGCCAGTTCGCCAAAAGAAGAGTATCTTGAGCGATCGAGCTCAATGTACCTTTTTGGGGAACTCCCAATGAGAGTACGTTGAAACAATCGCAATTGTACGGAGTGATATTTCAATGAGTTAGATGAGCACCAAAGATGGAAGGTAGTCACATGATCTCCTAGATATTCACTAGGCTTGGCTTCAAACTTTGGAATGTCCAAAGGAAACTTCGTCAGCATAGGAGGCCAACGCAGATGAAAAATGGGGTCATTCAACAACCTTATCAAATATGGAAAGTGTAAAGTCACCAGGAATGGTAGTTTGGGTTGTCGTTGATAACCTGGGAAAAAGGGACCTGGAGTTTGACTGGCACTAGGTTGCTAGGAAAATTTTGGCTACTGGCCCAGATTCTGGTAGAAACCATGGCCCTGTCCAGCGTAAGGATTTTGCATATGTGGAGACATCATCGGTTGATTTCCCAAATAGGACATAGATTGTTGGGCATGCATTGTATTCGAAGGACTTTGGGAAGGATTACCCCATGCCGGTCTTGTGGGGATAGGCATAGTAGTTTTTCCAGGGTTCCATTGATTGTGGAAATAATTACCCCAGATCAGCATTGCAGAGGAGGGAATGGATCCTTGCCCTGAATCCCAAGGTCCTGCTAGGTTTTCCCCCTGTGCAGGAATAGTACCCTGCACAGGAGTAGATTGTCCAAAAATGGGGTTGCCCACAGTCGACAAAGCGGCTGACGAGAAGGCATTGTTACCAAACATTATGTTCAAATAAAATGGTGTCAAACCTACTGGCATACTATGCGAAGGTGGTCCTTGACTCCCCGATCCAAATAAACTATTGTGTGTAGGTTTCCCGGCGGATTGTTGATGCAATCCACCGAGTGAAGGGGACGAAGGAGGGATATGACCTCCTCCATAAGGAAAAGCATTAAAAGGAGCAGGAGTGCCCCTCATGTGACCTTGCAAAGGAGCGCTAGAGCTCTCTGCCCCCAGAACCAAAGTCTTTAAAGTGGAGTAAGGAAGTACAGGACTTGTACATGAACTAGGCATCTTGTGTGAGAACAGAGGGCCTATCGCACTAGCTGTGAAAGGTGTTGTGGCCGTCGCCAAAGACGGATTCAATCCACTATGCAAAGTAGTTGCGATCAATACCATGGTGGATCGGACTGATGACGGTGGGTTAGGAGATGAAATCTCTCCTGTGGTGACAACCGTGGTGGGAATTGAAGAATTCCCAGAAGGAGTAACAATATTTGTTTCCATTGTTGTGCACGACACTGTCTAGCGCTCGTAAAATTGGATTGGTACAATGAAAGGTGCCAAGAAATCAGTGGTTGGGGTTTCAACCGGGCCAAGAGTGGTTGCTTCAAGTTCTAAAATGGTCAATTCCTCTGAGGGTTGTTTGGGCACAATGGTTTGTAACCCTGGTTTCTTCAAAAGACCCTTGTTGGTCTAGCTTTTTCCTTAATGGTGGCGAGGGTGGCTCCAGTGTAACCGGCGGCAGGCCAAGAAGCCTTCGTGACTAACGGAGCTTGGGATCCTCCACTGTGTGAGAATATCCAAGACACTCTAAGGTAGTCTAAACGGTCAAAATTAACACACACTAAAAAAGTCCCTAGAAGATAAGACAAGCAAACACTAAATTAATTGGAAGCACAGTTAAAACAACCAACACTAGAGCAACTTATCGGTGCAAGTGACACTCGAACACGAAAGTACCCTCCAGGTATACTCTGCAAAGCATGGCCCAATGTCTGTCCTAGGTACCACAGTATACCCCTGCGGCCACCTGTGTATGTCCCTAACAAAAATTGGCAACTAGGTTTCCAGCACGCAAACAATCTCCAGGCGAGTACAGTCGAAAGCTGGGTAGAACACAATGAGCAGGGTATCGAGACCAAAACCTGTCAAGGGTTTTGAGAGAAAATGGTTTGAAAGACAACTGAGGACCTTGAACACATTCGAGACCCATGAAGCCCTGTGGAAAATGCAAACGACGAAATCCCAAAACAAGCCCTCTATATGTGTTCTCCACTACGATTGGTCCAGCTTTGGAGGGGTTATCTTCGCTACCTTTCCGCACGCGACCTCATGTTTATCCCCTGTGTTAGAGGGGGGTCTCGGATAAATTTCACGAAACTGGACTTAGACACTCCCTACCTTAGACTCCAATGTTTGATTTTAAATAGCCTTGAAGAGTTTCCTCTCCAACCTAATCCAAGGCCCTAGTCCTAAACTGGTTTGTGAACCCTGTAAACATCAAAGTCTAGTATATTTTAAATTTAGCATTACTTTTATGGATTTGTCTTACATCAAGGGGTATGAGGGTGAAACTGATGATGTGTAAAAGATGAAAGCAAAAAATGAATGAAAAAGTTGGAAACAAAACCTTTACTAAATGCAAAATTTCAACAACTTTTCAAAAGAAGATTTTTTTTTAACTTTTCTAAGATTTTGGACAGAAAACTCAAAAGAATTTCACACGACTACGAGATACTTTATTATCTAAATGAACTGCAAAAAATTATGAAATCAACGACTTTTCCCTGGCTAATAATGCAGAAACACACTTTTCAACCAACAAGAAAATGAAAAGAGATTTTTTTATTATTATTTAAATGCTAGTAAAGCAAGAAAGGAAAAATACCAACAAGCAAAAAACCAAGAAAAACAATTCTGGCCTAAATCGCAAATCGCAAAGAATCAGGTCAAAAATCACACACTAGCAATTTTAAAAACAATGACTCTCACACTTTTCTAAAAACCTTAAAAACATTTTTATTTTTATGACAACTTTTTAACTGAGAAAAAGCATGTTAAGGGTAAGATTAATCCTAAGCTATTGACTGCTCACAATAGAGATTCAAACACCTGAGAGGAATAATTCTTATCAAAGGCAAGGATGACTACCTTACCCTCAACAAAAAGTATCCTGCACAAGCACGTGACTGTTACTCAAACAGTACACATGTGAACGTGTGTTGGATAGAGACAGAGGGCATGTACATGCAGGTTGACCTTGTACAGGCCACGTGTATATCTAAACTCTAATAAAAAATGAAAACAGAAAAACCAAACCAGGAAGTGACCACTAATATTGATAACCAGGATCCCTTGAAGGCTTGGACACTCTTTCTAACAAAAAAACAACTAATGTAAGGAAAAAATGATAAAGCAACAACAATATGAGATAGGACTGCTAGAAAACAAGACTTTAGACAAAATTCTAGAAAACCCCTTGAGAATGTGTGATTATAATAGGGAAGAGGATGACTGCCTCTGAGGTTCTATGAACTCTACATGCTACTACTACCCCTACAACTAGCATTCACACGTGGGCTGTAATAGGGTAGGGTGTGGGTACACGCGTGTAGACCTTGTGCAGGTTGTGTGTACCTCTGTGGGTCCTGAAAAACATAGTCAAGAAAAAGTCAGGGAAAGATGGTATGGACAACCAGACTCCCTACTAGCTCAGACCTTACAGAAATGAAAAGAAAAGACAGGCAAGAAAAACTAGTCTTTAAACTACCAAAAAACTAAATAAAATTCCAAGAACCCTAGAGAGTTTCCCCAGTATGGTCGCCAATTCTGTTGTTGGGAAAAACACCCTACGGACTAGCAAATAGAGTTTAGACTTTGCATGCAAATATGACCGAATAGAAATTACTTTCTACCTTCATCCCTAGATTTAAATCCTCTTTTCTTAGTAAATGCATGGAAAGATCAACCTACCTCATTGTCGATGTTTGATGTCGATCCTCTGTTGTGCTTGATTACTTGTTCGCAATACTCCTTCTAAATATGACCTGTATTCAACACGAGCAACAACTATGCATGCATACTACTTATATACTAACAGGTTAGAAATCCAAACATATATTGATCAAACTATAAACAGTTCATGAATTGGGACGGGAAAAGCATTTTCTTTATTACTTTGAATGAGTCAACTTACAAAAGTTGAGACTGGCCACCACTCCTCGAACCTGATCCTGGGCTCCTCTTCTTATGTCCTTCAACTGCTTTGCTTTAAATCTCCTTTGGCACAAGAAAAGGCTAAAGGGTTGGGACAATGGGAATACGTAAATGGGCAAAGTTTCTTTGCTATATTTTTTCTCCTCCAAATGGAACCCCTACCCCTTATTTTATAGGCTAGAAGGAGCTAGGTATTTGGATGAACTCTCGGCCATGCATGGCCGTGAGTTTCAGTTAACTTACCCATAGCTTTTTGTGTCGTCGGCAACGTTCCTTTTTTCAAGCTTTTGTTGGTCCACGCGGGTTGTTTTGGGTCAACCAGCGTGTACATACGTGCAGTAATGGATTAGGGTGTGTGGGCCTTTATAAAAGAGGCTTTTGAAATATTTGTTCAAAAGTGCTTTGGCAAAGAAAGGATATGAGTTCTCCTAATGCCAGGTACGCATGTGTGGTGCAATTTAGGGTTATAACAGTTTTGTGAGTAAAATGAAAGAAAATGGAAGGTTGTAGTGGCTAGCACAACATATTACTAAGATAATCCTAGGGAGATCGTTTTGATCATTTAATGAGATCCCTATGATATTTCTTCCCATAAAAATAGTGAACCAAAAAAATATGAGCAAATCTGGTAGTGCTTGACATTGTTTGCATTGGTATTTTCCTTGTGTAACTGTTATCCATTATAGTTTCCAGCAAAATTTCATCAATGTTCGGTCGGTTAATAGATTTCAAGTTCCTGCAAAGAATATTCAAAGAACATAGTTTGATGGTGAAAATGTTCAAATATTTAAAAATTTGAAGATTACCATGGATAAATATGTTTTTCATTCAATTTTTTATGCTATACATATGGATGATGTGGATATTATTTTGGTATATCCTTTTTTGGACTATGTTAGTACAATTAATATCAATGTGTAAAAGAAGTTTCTAAATCTTTGGTACAAGAAAAAGAAAATTACATTACATGATGTGTCTCTTAGTAAGAAATAAGATCCCATGGGGGAAAGAAAAGAAGTTATTGTAGAGTCCAAATTTGAATCAAAAAGAGATGAAGCAAATCCACGAGAAATACACAATAAAGAATCCAAGGAGATCAATGACTCAAAGGAACTTTTTGTTGTAGAGTTGAAGAAAAAATAATTGATTCCTACATTTGTTGTATATCTCCATCCACACAATATAGAGAAACAATAGTCATCAAGGTAGGGGCATGAGAATAAACACACTTATAAACTAGCATGGCACCAGAAACAAAACCAATCAAGAGGTGCATGCAAGACTACTAGCACTTCAGGATGATATCAACATAGAGAAATAATCCCATGGCACCTCAGGCATGATAAGAATCAAGATCAAGATGGAAACACAATAGTTGGACATCATGTCGCTCTTCCATTGGGATGGATGGATGCTCATACTTGGTACCAGTTGGATACATTGCTTAGTCAATCATGTTGTATGTTTTCTTCCCATGATTCAAAGACGAAAAATGTGAAGGGGGGTGGAACGTAGTATACCTAGAGAGGTAATATGGGGTACCTAGGGAGGTACCGAATGGGAATGTGGTTCTATATTATTAGTGGAGGCCATTCAATGTAAGGTGGACTAGGTCCACCATATTATTAAATAGGGCCCAATATGATAGTTAGATATATCAATATGAACATAATGATTGTGAGAAGGCTTTCTAGAAGGTTCCTTCTCTAGAATGTTCTTAGAGAGGATTATATAAGCAAGTGAGGCGAAATGTAATGAACATAATAAAGAACATCGTTATTGTATTAAGAAAGAGTTATTTGGGAATGTATTCCTTCAATGAGGAATAATATATGGTGTTACCCTACGTCAAGGGTTTTGACAATTTCTTGTGTTCATATTTTGGTGAATAGTTTGGTTTATTATTATTGATATTAAGGGTTATTTCTAAAGTTGTATTTGCATATCTATTCAAATACTTAATAGTGTTCAACAAAGGTCAATATAGAAGTGGTATCCCCATTTTGTGGGATAAATAATGAGTTGATGTCTCGGGGCCCTCAACTTGCAGACATGGAGTGTTGAGAGACCACATGACTAGCAGTGTCCACTTGCACATATGGAAGCTCACTCTACCACAATAGTTTGGATTCATTGTCAAGGCATCCACCACACCAACTATCTTCTAGAAGACACATGGGTCTTGCTCCATGTGGTACAAGTCAGGTATTGTGGTAGGTAATCACCCTAATATTTGATGCATTTAAGCATGTTTTATTTTATTTTATTTTGATTATAGAACACATGCTTGGACATTATGTTGTTGACCTTGTTTCACCCTGGTGAGTGTCATCGATTTCCTAGTAAATGGGAAAATTTTGGGGACGATATGCAAATGGGGGTACCTTGAGGGGTCATTGTACCATTCCCAACCATAATTATCACTTTCGTCTCATTACTTTCCCATCACATTTCCCTCTTCTAGGCCCTTTGACTTTAGTGACCCAAGAAGGGCATGTACCTCATTTCATCGGAAGAAGGGACTGAAGGCCCAAGGGGATGGTGCCTGGAAAAATATAAAAGCCTAAAATATAAACCTTCTATATGCTCACTTACATCGGTCTTGAGAATGATGAGTTTCTTATCTTAGAAGAATTGAAGGCCTACAAAATATCAAACACATAATAAATATCCCACTTGAATAAAATAATAACGCTAGTGCATTGCAACGCTTTGATCGCTACCCCTATGGCACTTTGTGTACCTCTTCTTTAAAGTGACACTATGTTACTGCCCCCCCAAGCTAATTGATTCACTATTGGGAGTGCACACTTTTTTTTATCATTAATAAATAAATGGGCTTGGAAAAATGTTGCATTGAAGACGAAGGTACAACACACACCCTATAAAGGAACCTATAAGTGAGATAATATGATCCCTTGTATGTCATGAAACTCATTGACCAATGAATTTTAACCCCTTATCCACCTCATCATCCAATACATCACCTTGAAGGGACATCCCTGGGAGCATCCCCTACTTGAGGATTTTGGTCTACCCATTAGTACTTTTATGACACACCTCCTATACCTAAACTTAGTCAATTGTATAGGATCTTTGAGCACTACTGGAGCAAGAAAATTTTGGGGATAAGCACAGTAAATAAGGAAGAAGATATAAGGAATAGCGTGCGTCGAAAAAGAAGAGACACTTAGAGAAAACAAAGGGAAAAGGAAGCAACGCGTTGAGAAATATGGAAGATCAGTGCAAGGAAGAGTTGGATCGAAGACTAACTACGAGGAAGATAGTTAGAAAGTGGAAAAGTGGAGTCCACTTAGAATTAGGGTTTTGGAGTCATAATGTAAGGGTTTTAACCCATTTTGTAGTATAAATAGAGGATGTATGAGGCATATAGGGAGATCATACTTTTTCAGTGACATTTTGGCATGAGTAGAGTACATAGACAATCATGTGGAGCTCAGATGGAGTTAATGTTGAGATATAAATGAGGGTCAAGTCACAAGTTGTGGAGCTTGGTTTGATGTTGTTCCACATCACCACTAAATGTATGTTCATTACAAATGCACCCTTTGATGTAATGTGCACAACACTAATTTGATGAATAATAAGAAATAAGTAGAATATCTTTGTGGACATAGCCCAGGGTGTGAACCATGATAAAAATTGTCTTTATGTGTGATGTGTTCTTTTTATATTCTTTGTAATGAATCAATGGTTCAATGAATGCATTTGTTAGGGTTTAGTTATAGTGCACACCAATATAATAATGCAGAATGTATGTCATTGAATGGAAAAAGTAGTAGATCTAATGAATATAATGGTAGAATATATGTTAAAATAGAATAAGAAGTAAAATGAACAACCCCAACCCATTCCATGATTGCATACATTTGCGTCTTGCAATAACCCATAATTCATCTCAGGTGAGACTGCATTGTACTATGTGCACGGTGTCACCTTCTGGTTTCCCAGAAGGGTCGATGGTGAAAAGTGTTTTGTTGGAGAACTAAGGTAGAACCCAGGTCATCCGATACATCCAACAAGAATTAGTTTAATTTGATGACGTAGTTTTTATGCACATGTTTAGGTTCCTTGTTTATTAGATGTGGTTTTCACTTGCCATGATATTTTGACTTGAGATCCTTGGAGGGCATACCTATTTGTTTTGAAAGACCTGGTTTGGTGGATAGTTTTGGAGGAACAATCCTAACTTGGGCTTCCATGGGGATTGAATCCCACAGGTTGGGTGTCAAGGGACCACATGTCGAATCATGATGAATTGCCTATGAAGGCCTAGAACACACCTTGAAGGACCTTACCTAGCCCTCACATGCTAAATGAATTTCCTAGAAGAGGAAAAAAGTCAATCTTTGGGGCTTGATGTCACCTAGGGATAGGGTTGGTGGTGATGGACTTGTTTCTCATTGATACTTTGCATCATTTGACTAGAGGATGGATGGATTGACCTTGGCGCTTGAAGACGAGATTCTAGGAGCCCCAACGACCTCCACCTTCTTCACCAACGACTTGGAAAAGTGTCAAAACGTTGCCCTAATTGGGTGACGTCATCTTATTTTAGGGCTTCTAATGTGTAAAAGTGTAAACTAAATATTATTGTTTGGTTTAATGGGTAATATAAGGGTTTTTGACCCATTATATTATGTTTTACCCTAACTAAGTGGACAAACTATCTTTTAAACATTTTGTATAAATAGAGATCATGTGAATCTCACTTCATAACATAACTCTCTGATTGTGAGAAGTATTTTGTTGAAATTTGCACCCTCTTTTGGAAACCTCTTCACTTTTGTGTTCTTGTCTTGGTTTATTATTGCTATTGGTGGAAGATGTAGTGTACTACCTCTCTTAGATATTTTCTTTAGCATTTATGGTGGATTTATCTTGGTAAGAGGAGGTTTATCTTGTCATTTCTTGGACTAGGTAAGGATTATCTTGTTAATTCTTCATTGCTTGGTTACAAGTTTTATTTGCTAGATTTATTGGGGAGTCTAAGGATTTACAACCCCACCATTATCTATCATTTTTTCCTATAAGTTCTTTTTTGCACAACATTTTACTAGGAGAAGTAAAAGAGCTTACACCCTCCTAGTATCTCCTAGTTAGAATTTGCTCTCCTTGGGGAGTAAGAGGGTTTACAGCCCCAAGGAAATAGATTTTTTAGCTCTTAATTTACTTGACTCCATAACCCAATAGCTAAAGACACTAGTATAATTGCATTGGAGAAATAAAGTATTGCATTGGTTAATGTGAAATTTTGGGATTTGTAGGTTGTCTAAATTGGAATCAATTATTTGATTGATATGCTTGGTTGAGACACTAGGGAGTGATATTTGGATAATTACTTCTTTATTCTATTATAAAATTTTATCTACAGCCGTTAAGTTTGAAAAAATCGTAACACTTTTTCATCTATAACTCTCTATTGAACTGTCAAAATTTGCTAAGAGTTTGCCACATTAATCTACTTGGCCTAACACAACTTTTGGGTGGAATCTTTGTAAATTTTGGTGGTTGGATTTATTTATGTATGTTGGCACAGGGGTAGACCCAGGGTTCAACGCTACAACAGTGCACCAACAAAGCCCTAACTACCGGCCCTTTCGGCAACACCTGCGAAGCAGATGAAGTCTCACCCAAGGTAGAGGAAGGGGTGGTTGCAAGACTCGAGTGTTTGCCACCTTAGCTGGGACACAGATCTATGATTATAACACTTAATACAGATCTTAGTACCATCATTCCCTCAATATTAAATCACTATTCACTTCACTGATAAAATAGAGCTTCACAGCATTCACACTAATCTATAGTATTTGAGCACTTAGCATATAAATGGATCAAAATGAGCATATCAAGCACTAAGCATGACTATCTTGATCAGATATAATATTCTCACATATCATAAGCACAAAGCAAAAGTATATCTATCTAAACATATCAAATCACTTACCAAATAACATGTGAACGCATCAAGACAAATCACAAAGCACATAACACAGTGTTTACGTGGTTCACCCCCACGCTGGGGCTACGTCCACCAAATCTTGTTCTTTATTGTCTTCAGTCAATTGGTTACAAGCACAAAACATTAAAAGCCCTTACTTTGCACAGGACAGAATATCTTTGCAACTCGCTAGATCCTTCTTCCTTTCATTACAAAACAAATCCCTCTATAGTCGCGCACAAGGACTTGCACTCAGCCTTGCAAGTATTATAAAGAATGCATAGAGCCCTTACAATCCATACTAGCACTTATCCATTCATTTATCACTTAGCACACTGGCCTCTTCCTACCTCACGTAGATATCTATTTATAATTTACAAAATAGGCCTAAAAATGTGTAAAACCCATGGACCAACATCCCAATCCCATTACATTATCCAGAAACCCAAAAGGGACCCAAAAGTGGGTCGAGATCTCGTGATCTCCAATTCATATTGTGCTCCTCCTTTGATAGGCTGTTGAAGTCCAAAAATAGGTCAACATGACCAAGAAACTCCCAAAACTTGGTCAAGGGCCAACAGGCCCCCAACACTCACCTGTGACTCGTCCCACATCCCTCTGGTCTAAGCAATTCTGCTTTGAACACCTCGAGCTTGGCTCTAGCTTCTTTGACTTGCTTCTTTGTTTTGGCCTCTTGTTCGACAAACTCTTGGATTATTTTTTCATTCACTATCCCTTCTAGGCATTGTTTTGTTGTGATGACAACCTATTCTATCTCTTCTCCTTATCTCTTGACCTCTATAAACAACAGGCAAGTCATATCTTGTATTGGTTGAAGTCATTGAGTTATTTCCATGACTTTGCTTTGGATCATATTGATCTGTTGTTGGGTTTTGTGTTTCTTGTGAGACCTCTTCATTTTGTCTACGGCCGATAGGGCCTTCATCTGTGCCTGAAATGTGTCTGTGTGTTGATTCGCTTCCTGGAGCTGCAACTCCAACGCTGATAACTCTGGGTTCTCAGTGAGGTTTTCATAGGTCTGAGTATTACAGTTACTCAGTTGCTTGCACTCCAAGGCAAGAGATTTTAATCTGTCGACTGCACTATAGACAGTTTCTTCCCTTAGGTCTCTTACATCTTGATGGGTCTCAGACATAATGCGGAGATCCAAGTCTACTATGCATTGTTGGAGCTATTGGATTGCCTCTTTAAGTTGTACCACCTGCTATGGAACTTGTTCTTCAGCCTTTAATTCGACAACTGTCATAGAGAGAAGTGCTCTATGAACCATTTCCTTTACTTCAAGTTGCTCGGGGAGCAATTGTTCCTTACTTTTTTGTAAATGTTCTTTTTCTCCATCCCACTTCACTTGCAGAGCAATATTTTCCTGTTCTGCAGCACTACGTTGCTCCTCAAGGTCTTTATGTACTTGCACTAAATCCTGGGTGGCTTATGTTGTTTCTTCTTGAGCTCATCGAAGGCGATCTTCAACTATATCAGTGATGCAGTGTAGTTGAGTTGGCTCATCACCTAGTTCTAGTGTTTTTTATGGCAAAGGCACAGTGGAAACTGTGTGGCTGGACTGTAGTTCCTGTTGCACTCCTTGAAGTTCAACCTTGATCCTATTGAGCCACTCCTCCTTCTTAGCTTATTTCTTTTCTTCTATCTCCAGTGAAGCATCATTCATGGATGCAACAATAAAATCAAAATCATCTGATGTGAGGGTAGTCTCAAATTTGGTCCTAGCGGCTTTCATTTTCTTTCGAGATGAGGGTTTCGATGGGGAAAACTTCCTTTTCTTTGAGGGGTCCTTCTCATCTCTAGGCGGTGTAAACTTTCCTTTATTTTGTTCATCTTATGTGCCATCTATCTCTCTACTATCTCCTCCTTGCTTGGTTGAGATGGAAGCAGTCTTCGCAGAGGTACTGCTTACATATTGGGCATCTTCATTCTTCTTTGTCTTTCTTTGTCCAGGGGTATCATGCACTACTTCTGGATTGTCAATATAAGATAGCTCTGTGGGGTCTTTTGGGATAAGGAGGTTCGTCGACCATTCCTTGGTGATTTCCTCCAAATCCTCCTCTATCAACTTGTAGTATGATTGTAGTTGTTATTTCTGCTCATCAATGCACGTTGTGATATAGATGAAATGGTGGTCCCCGCTGAATTTCATCAAGGGCCTGAACCTATGGAGAGTGTTCGGGGTTATACGAGGCTCAGACTGGATAGTTGTCTTCAGCTAGTTGTAATATGTTTGGAACACGACATTTGACTACCATTGTTTATTCATGTCGTTCGAGTACCACAATGTACTAAACTTCGACGGTAGAGGTTCAAACGGCTCGATGTCTGGGAAGGTTGCACCTTCCAGCATATCCCATGCGATGAAAGAGACTAGTATGAGAAGCCATCTAAAGTGGAACTTGTATCCTTGATCCTGTGCTTCCCTGTAGTCGAGTTCTAACAGGTTAACTAGGTACTGCAACCAATTCATCTGAAGTCCTTTTGCGCACTTCCCTGTGAGGTTGACTATGAACCTCATGACTTGGGTGGGTTGATTATTTCGCACCAAATTTCCTATGATCAATTGGCAGGCGAGGCACACTATGCCACTCTAGATGGAATCTACCTTGTAGCCTCACATTCCCTTCTCGAAATCACCGTAAGTGTCCTTAATCTTTTTCACAAAAGAGTGATCCATGGTTTTTCCTGGATAAAAATCTTGTGGGTCATGGCCTTGCATGATTAGCCCTCTCATCCAATTGATCAACGTCAGATCCACTGTGATACAACATTTTAACCATAATTATCCTCCATTGTAACAGAACAATAGTATTTTGATGCATGCACTCACTTTTTGATGCCTTCTGAAGTGCGGGATCTTCATGAAATTGAGCAGCGTGGACTACGCGAGGTTATGGGTCCATGACTGAGGGACAATCTTAGAGTTATTTCTCTTGGTTCTGGTCAGATACTTGTGTGGGGAAAGCATGTTGTACACCTTCCTGTCACCGAGGTTGAAGTCTCTAAAATTCAACGCTATGATCTTATCTTAGTCTGCGCGCACTGCACGTATCCCTTTCAGAAGGTACGCAGTGACCAAAGCGTAATCAAATTCTCTGGACACACCATCTTGATTGATTGCGCCACTCAGGGGTGGTAGATAGGCAGGTAAAATACTTGGTATCAGCTTGTCATTCGCGAGATCAACCATATGCTTAGTTTTATTTTCATCCATTGGTCGGGATGGACCGGCTCAAGAAGTGGACAGAGAGGCCAATAGTCCTCTCATCGAAGATGCTTGTACACCTGTAGACACTCCTCTCTTTGACATGACTCTTTCAGTCATTAAGTCGAGGAGAACTTTTGTTACTGATTCTTCAACTGCGGTGAGCTCATCGGACATACGCGCTTGGGATTAAAATTATCGGGGTCATGATGATCTTAGATATAGCACTAGAACATACAGAAATAGAGCAATGATAACTATATACAATTCACTTAGTCTGCGGGCTTCAAATTCTTAGTTAGAAAAATTCTTCTTCGTGAATGGCGCAACGCGATAAGTAGGAAACTCGACAACGATTCCCTTGCAACGGTTATGAGCCTCCATTAAGTCTTGTTCAATTCATTATGGCACTGTATAATGGTCTGATGACGGACCTTTATTGCCTTTTTGCCTATTAAGAGTGTCGACCAAACAATTATTATATACCCAACGGCTATATTTCTTCACCATGGAGAAGTGCCATGTGTCGTTGTTCTGATATCCCGATGAAGCTCCAATTCTGCAAATTTTCTGTCTGCGAAGTTCCCTCTGGAATCTTCTATAACTTTTCAATCTTAGCCCTCTTTTTACTTACCTTTCTATCCTTATTTCCAGTGAGCTTCATCTCGGTATGTCTTTTTTCCATTCTGATTCTTAGCTTCTTTTAACATAGTCACTGTGCATTGTTGAGATTCTTTCCTAGGATTCAGGGATAATACCTCTTCTTTATCTGGAGTAAGTACTTCAGTCTTATGTGGGTCTTCTAGTGTTCTTGCAGCTTCGACATTAGGGTCTCTAGTGTCAAATAGATTTTATTTGTTCTCCTATTCTTCCATCAAGTATGCGATCCTTCTAGTGATGAAATCTTTTAACTCGTGTTTCTTCTGCTCCAAGACTTCTTCTTCATTCTTTTGTCTAGCTTGATCTCTATCAATCCAAGGTTTTCCTATTAACATGGTAAATGGGGCGCTGTCCTCAATAAATTGAATAATATCAAAATCTTCCTCTGTCGAAGTTCCATTGACAGTCATAGGTATCTGAGCGATCTTTCCACACAGGTTTACCAGTTTTCCTCTGAATAACCCTAGTCCTCCTAATGAAGGGATCATAGCAGGCCTTCCTATATCTTCCCAAGTTCTCTTCATCAAGATATTCACCTGTGTTCCTTCATCTAGAACACAGTCAATGTTGAAGTGTCCTATTCTTGCTTCAATGCATTCCTTGTCTTTAAAGATCCCTGATAATATAATATGTTGGTGGTCATTCAAGGTTTCTCTCACCTATAGCAATATTTTCTTTGATTCTTTCTAGGGTTATTCTATAGCCTCTGGAGTTGCCTTAGGGTTTTCTTGATTCAAATTCATTCCTTCAATCTTAGCAATCATTCTGGGGCAATCCAACACTTCATGGTCCACATTTTTGCAACAAAGACAACTAGGTCTTCTCCCAGGGCATTCTTTAGTAAGATGTCCCAGTTTTTTGCAACTCTAACAGAGGGTTAATCCTCTCTTTCTTTTAAATGATCCCCAGCCTCTTTTGTACTGTGAAATAGGATCATAGGAGCTAACCTGCAATAAATTCTTTTTGAGATCCTTCATCCATTCGTTAGTCAAAACATTCTTTCTATGCATAGGTATAACATATCTTTCACTATTCTTGTTAGATATATTAATATCAAATCTTCTTTTGTCTATCAATACCCTAGTTTTCAAACTAGGACAAATTTTATTAAACATACCTAGATCCATTACCCTAGAAACAAAAATTTCCACTTATCTTACTTCTACAGAGCACAATTCTTTCAGATCTAAAAAATTTTACTATATTTACCTTTATCAGAGTAGAGAGCTTACAGATCTTACATCTTTTAATCATAAATTCTCACTTTTACCTTTCTTAGGGCACAAATCTTCTAGATCTCACCTATTTTCTTCAGATCCAATCTCCTTTCTTCAGCACATAGCTTTATAAATCAAGTAGAATATTATGCGCAAGGGAATAGATCTACGCATAAAGATTCCACAATTTTATGATGAATCCTTGCACAAATATTCTTCTTTCTTAGTTCTCGGAAATCACAGTTTCAAGTCCCGACAATGGAACCACTTGTTGGCACAGGGGCTGACCCAGGGTTCAATGCTATAGCAGGGCACCAAAAAATCCCTAACTATTGACCCTTTCAGCAACACCTGTGAAGAATATGAAGTCTCACCTGAGGTAGATGTAGGGGTGGTTGAAAGACTTAGGTGTCTGCAACCTTAGCTAGGACACAAATCTGTGATTATAACACTTAATACATCTCTTAGCACCCTCAGTCCCTCGATATGCAATCACTATTCACTTCGCTGATAAAACAGAGCTTCGCAGCATTCACACTAATCTATAGTATTTGAGCACTTAGCATATAAATGGATCAAAATGAGCATATCAAGCACTAAGCATGACTATCTTGATCAGATCTAATATTCTCACATATCATAAGCACAAAGAAGAATTAGATCTATCTAAACATATCAAATCACTTAGAAAATAACATGTGAACACATCAAGACAAAGCACAAAGAACATAACATAGTGTTTACGTGGTTTTCCCCCACCCTGGGGCTACATCCATCAACTCTTCTTCTTTATTGTCTTCAGCCAATCAGTTACAAGAACAAAGCCTTCAAAACCCTTACTTCGCATAGGAAAGAAGATCTGCATAGCTCGCTAGATCCTTCTTCCTTGCATTACAGCACAAATCCCTCTACAATCTCGCACAAGGACTTGCACTCAGCTCTACAAGTCTTACACAGAATGCACAAAGCCCTTACAATCCATACTAGCACTTAGCCATTCATTTAACACTTATCACACCGACCTCTTCATACCTCACCTAGAAATCTATTTATACTTTAAAAAATAGGCCAAAACATGCGTAAAACCCATGGGCCCATAGCCCAATCCCATTACGTTATCCCAAAACATAAAAGGTACCCAAAAGTGGGTCAGGATCCTATGATCTCTGCTTCATCTTGCGCTCCTCCTTTGACAAGATGTCGAAGTCCCAAAACAGGTCAACATGATCAAGAAACTCCCAAAACTTGGTCAAGGGCCAACAATGTAACAAATTGTTTCCTACAACCATAAGGCTACAAAATAGCTCTAAAATTCTCTCTATTACAACCTTGTTTCATTGTTAAAGTCTCGTTCTTTCATTCTTGAGTATCACTAGCGTTTATCTAACTTATGTCTTGCATCATTTGTTGGAATTTTAGCAATTGTATAGCATATTTAACACTTATTTTCTTGTTGATATACATTGTTGTTTAATGCTACAAACTAGGGACTACAAGCATAACTTCTTGTCCACCTAACATTATACACATATACTCATCTTGTTCTTGTATCTCAAGTAGGTATATCATTCTTTGTAGGTGTTCTTATCAGTTGGGAACCATTGGATACCACCAAGATTCTTTCCCAAGCCTTTACACATCTTCTATCTTGACCTATAGGGGGGATTTCCTTCATCTCTTAACTTTCCATATCATTCCCCTTAGTGTTACTTGGATTCCCCCCTTGAGGTGATTCTATCATATCTAAAGTTATGGAAATACCCGCCTAAGGTGACAATGGGTAGGTGTTCTCAAAGTTGTTACCATTTGATGGTTGGGTTGGTATTTTCCCCAACTACAACTTGTGTGATAGCATTTTGGTGTCATTACCGGGGAGGATTTTGAATCCTCTTCCGAACCCTAATGATACTTTGGAAAGATATCCCAAAGCCTTCCCCTAGATTTCTTGGCGACTCCACCTAAAGGACGTTCCCTTTCCACCTTTGATGAGCTCTTCTTGAAGCTCATATGGCGAATCCACCTTCCCAAGAACCCAATTTTCCCTTTTCCCCCTTTCCATCATTTGATGAGCCTTGAGATCATCTGGTGACTCCATTGAGGTATTACCCTAAGTGATGGAACCATGGCCTCATAGGACTCACCATGGGAATTCCATAAGGTTTATCCCTCTTTTTATTTTCAATATATTCCTGGATATCCAAACCATTTCCCAATAGAATGGAGGGAAAATTTCCCCAAATTTAATGGTGACCCAAATCTAGAAGTCCACCATGTCGTCAATTATATGAAGTATGCCTCAAGTCTAAATGTATTGCATGAAGCTGTACTAATGAAATTTTTTGTATCTTCTCTTGAAACATGTCAAAGAAATTTTCTTACACACTCATGTGATCCAAAAAGTATATGGTCTTCTACAAATCTTGTTGAGAATTTCTCAGGCATTGTAGGCCAACCATTCAAGATTTTCAAGATGTTTTCCATGAGTTTGAAGATGCTATGTGTAGAGAATGTTTTCCTATGAATGATGAGACAATAAATGAATAATGGAAAGTTAAAGATGGATATTTTCATGTTGAACATCAAACGAGACTTTTGATGAAGATGAAGTGATTGTACCTTCCCTTCCACTCGATGAAGACATCCAAGCCTCTATGAGTTGTGACCCTCTTAAAGATATTATTGTTTTACATAATTTTGTAAGTGAAGAAGTATTAGAGGATCCCTTAGATATGAAAAATCCTTTCAAAAAAAGGTAAACAAAGCAGCATGCATTAAGGATCAAGCCTGGTGTGATGAAGAGGTGATGGAAGAGCATGCCCATGAAGAGAAAAAAGAATCTTGAAGAAGCGAAACATGTTGAGGCAGCATTATTTGTGTTCCTGCCTAATGAGGTTGAGGTTTTATAGTCATTCTCTCCTCCTATTCAAGAAGTTGAAGAAGCAACTAGCCTCGGTAATGAAGAATTTGAAGATCTTGTTGATTTTGACAATGTTTCACCTTGGTGAGTATTATCGATTTCCTAGTAAATGGCCAACTTTTGGGTAGGAGATGAAACTGGGGATCCCTTTAGGGGTAATCTTACCATTCCTAACCATACTTATCACTTTCTTCTCATTACTTTCCCATCACATTGCACTCTTCTAAGTCATTTTACTTTAGTGACCCAAGAAGGGCATGCAACACATTTCATGGGAAGAAGGGGCTCAAGGCCCAAGGGGATGGTAGCTGGAAAAAGATAAAAGCCTAAAATATAAACCTTCTATATGCTCACCTAGACATGTCTTGAGAACGATGAACTGCTTCTCTTAAAAGAATTGAAGGCCTGTAAGAGATCAAAAACATAATAAATATCTCACTTGAATGAAAGACAAACACTAGTGTGTTACAACACTTTGATGTTTACCCCTATGGCACTTTGTGGACCTCTTGTTTCAAGTGACATTGTGCTACTTCCCCCCAAGATAATCAATTCACTATTGGGAGTGCACACATGTTTGGATCATTAATTAATAAATGGAAATAAATGGGCTTGGAAAAAGGTTGCATTGAAGATGAAGGTGCAACACACCCCTTACAAAGGAACCCATAAGTATTAATAGAAATCGTGTATTACTGTATATCTGTATTTATGGTTGCATCTATGATACATTTATGTTATCTTATTGAATATATGTGATATCTCTATGCATTTATTTATTATATCTCTGCTCGCATTTCGTGCCAAAAATAATCCGGATCAGTGGTATCAGAGTAGGATGCTCTTGATCATTTTTTCAGTGTATTTCCCCGACGAGGTCCGAGTATAGAAAGTTGGGTCTCAAGCTCATATCTCTTGAATACAATCACTCTCGCACACCCAAGAAACCCTCAATGGTGGAAGAAAACAAAAATGACGGAGAAGATGATCCTATCAATCTATTGCTTGAGCAAGCTCTCACATGACAAAGGGATGAAATGATGGATAATTTTTCCCACATCCTTCAATGCCTGCTGATAACAGTAGGCACATATTCATCAAGAAACCACTTTGGAGGCACCTCGCCTTTCAAGGTACAAGTTAATTTTGATATTCCTGTATTTGAAGAACAGATAGATGCAGAAGCCCTACAAAAATGGTTAACTATGCTAGAAGATTATTTCTCTATTCACAATTTTTTCGACAAAGAAAACATCACCTTCACACTCCTTAAATATCTCTCTCATGTCAAACATTGGTGGGAAACTTACTGGAAGAAAAGTTCCACAGAGGAATCTAGAATATATGGGGTCGATCCCACTTGGGATTTTTTTGTGGATGCGGTAAAGGAACAGTATTACCCTGTTGGCAACTATGAGGACCAGTACATGAGATGGACCACACTACGGCAAGAGATGGGCCAAGCAGTTCTAGAGTTTCCCAATACCTTTCATACCTTGCACACCAAGTTGGGTATCAAAGACTCTAAGCGACATTTGGTTCTGAAATATCGTGGTGCTCTACAAAGATACATCCAAATTGAAATGAATTTTCTAGACATCTCATCACTGAGTGTTTCTTATTGATATGCTATTAAAATCAAGCAGAAATTTAAACATCAGAACAAACTGGAGTTCAGGTCTGAAAATCTGCAACAACCGAAGTATGAAAAAGATGGCCCTAACAAACAGTCTCCCGAAAACCAGTCTAAGACATAGGTAAAGGAGGGTCACAGGAAGACAAAGAAGGACACCGAAAAATGGGGCGAGTTGCACAAAATCCCCTGGCACAACACCGATGAATGTCGCTCAAAACATTCATTGGTGGCCGAAATCAAAGACAAAGATCCTAACCCTGATTCTGAATCTGATTCTAAAAATAATGGTAAAGGACAGATCATCAACGTGGACCCCACCGGTATTGTCGTGACCACAACAATTCAACCAGAAGAACCAACAGATCCTAAAGAGGGGGAGCACCTTTTTCATACACAAATGTGGGTAAAGGGAACCCCACTGCATTTTATTGTTTATAGCGGAAGCCAGAATAACCTCATCTCAATAGAGGTTGTCAAACAGTTGCGATTTTCGACAACACCACACCCGCAACCATACAACATTGGGTGGCTTCACCAAGGAAGCGATCTCCATGTCAGCCAACAATGTCGATTTTCATATGGCATCCAACCCTTCAAGGATGAGGTATTATGGGATGTTGCCCCACTGGATGTCTGTGATGTTCTCTTGGGCCAACCATATATGTGGAAGCATCATGTTGCTTATGAGTCTCGACCCCACAGTGTCATTGTTTCTCAAGGGGGCCATCTATATAGAATACCATAGGTAGTTCCAATGACTTTTCCACCTAAAAAGTGCCACAAGGTAGTATCTCATACTGCAAAATTTAGCTTCTTCACAATTTGTTCAAAAGGAGAACAGAAGGACACTGCAACCACTAAAACCTCACACCAAGAACCTTCTATCAAATGGAAGCAAGTCAAAAAGGTTGCAAAAAAGTGAAAATATTCCTTCTACACATCGTCCTCTCATGTATCTTGACTTTTTGAATGGCCTCAGCCTCAACACAAACTGAGCAACGCGACGTCTCTAGCAAGGCAAGTAGCTCACCAAGATGCAGATTCAGAAAACACTTTTCCCTCTCCCCTAGGAACTCAAAACAATGGATATCATTGCTTCCTAAGGAGGAATCATTGATCCAAGTGGATATTAGTGGCCAGCCACCTTTTTCGACTGGCTCAAAATAGTTTTCTAGCAATTTTGGCAATTTACTATTTTTAGCAATTTTTAACTTTCGGGACCATTTTGAGGGCCCAAATGAAGGTTTTTCGAGATAGAGGTTATAAATTATATACAAAGGAATATTGAGCCCCCAAAATTAATCTCCTTGACAATACCTTTCCAATGATCTATCATATGCCTAAAACAGAGATCATATGCAAAAGTTATGACCCTGGGAAGTTGATGTACTCACTTACCCAAACATGGCCCACATGACTTTTGGCGCTTCATATCCTAGGGTTAGGTTTTTGGATGTCTATGGTTTTTTGGAATTCCTGTTTATTGTAAAAAGGCCTTTAGAGCCTCATTTTTACCATCTTCTTGCGAATGTGAGTAGCCGTCACATCTCTTCTTAGAGATAAGATGCCACCATTCTAGCGAGTCTTTCACTCTGCATTTTTACAGTCTCTGTACATTTCTTTCATTAATAGAAATCGTGTGTTATTGTATATCTATGTTTATGTTTGCATCTGTGATTCATTTATTTTATCTTATTGAATATATTCTATATCTCTGTTCATTTATTTATTATATCTCTGGTCGCATTTCGTGACGAAAATAATCTGGATCAATGGTATCAAAGCAGGCTACTCTTGATCATTTTTTCAGTGCATGTCCCCGATGAGGTCCGAGCATAACAAGTTGGGTCTCGATATTATATCTCATGAATACAATCACTCTTGCACACCCAAGAAACCCTCAATGGTAGAGGAAATGAAAAACGACAGAGCAGACGATCCTATCAATCTGTTTCTTGAGCAAGCTCTCATGCGACAAAGGGACGAAATGATGGAGAATTTTTCCCACATCCTTGAACACCTGCCAATAGCAGCAGGTGCATATTCATCAAGAGGCCACTTTCGAGGAACCTTGCCTTTCAAGGTACAAGTTAATTTTGATATTCTTGTATTTGAAGGACAGATAGATGCAGAAGCCATAGAAAAATGGTTAACTCTATTAGAATATTATTTCTCTGTTCACAATTTTTCCGACAAAGAAAAGATCACCTTCGCACTCGTTAAACCTCTCCCTCTTGTCCAACATTTGTGGGAAACTTATTGGGAGAAAAGTTCCACAGATAAGTCTAGAATATACGGGGTCGATCCCACTTGGGATTTTTTTGTGGATGCGGTAAAGGAACAATATTACCCTGTTGGCAAC
>JZKD02S0731522.1:0-23277 GCA_000966675.3 Picea glauca | reverse complement strand
ATGTACTAACTTACCCAAACGGGGCCCACATGACTTTTGGCGCTTCATCTCCTAGGGTTAGGTTTTTGGATGTCTAGGGTTTTTGGCATTCATGTTTATTGTAAAAAGGTCTTCATAGCCTCATTGTAATCATCTTCTTGCGAATGCATGTAGCCGTCACATCTCTTCTCAGAGATAAGTTGTCACCATTCTATCGAGTCTTTCACTCTGTATTTTACAGTCTCTGTACATTTATCTCATTAATAGAAATCGTGTATTACTGTATATCTGTGTTTATGGTTGCATCTTTGATATATTACTATTATATTATTGAATATTTGTGATATCTCAGTGCATTACTTTATTATATCTTCGATCTCATTTCATGCCGAAAATCACATGGATCAGTGGTATTAGAGCAGGCTGTTCTTGATCGTTTTTTCAGTGCATGTCCCCGACAAGGTCCGAGTATAGCAAGTTGAGTCTCGATCTTGTCTTTCTTGAGGAAAATCTCTCCTTCACACCCAAGAAACCCTCAATGGTGGAAGAAAATAAAAACGATGGAGCAGACGATCCTATCAATCTATTGCTTGAGCAAGCTCTCACACGACAATGGGAAGAAATGATGGAGAACTTTTTCCACATCCTTCAATGCCACCTGATAGAGTCAGAAACATCTTCATCAAGTGGCCACTTTGGAGGCACCTTGCCTTTTAAAGTACAGGTCAATTTTGATATTCCTATATTTGAAGGTCAGATAGATGCAGATGCCCTAGATAAATGGTTAAATATGTTAGAAGGTTATTTTTCTGTTCACAATTTTTCCAAGAGAGAAAAGATCATCTTTGTGCTCCTTAAGGATCTCCCCCATGTCAAACATTGGTTGGAAACTTACTGGGAGCAGAGTTCCATAGAGGAGTCTGAAATATATGGGGCTGAGCCCACTTGGGATTTTTTTGTGGATGCGGTAAAGGAACAATATTACCCTGTTGGCAACTATGAAGACCAATACATGAGATGGACCACACTGTGGCAAGAGAGGGGCCAAGCAGTTCTGAAGTTCACCAATACCTTCCATACCTTTCCCACTAAGTTGGGTATCAAATACTCTGAGCAACATTTGGTTCTAAAATACCATGGGGCTCTACACAGATACATCCAGACTGAAATGGATTTTCTGGACATCTCATCACTCGGTGCTACTTATCAATATGCTGTTAAAATCGAGAAGAAATTTAAGCACCAGAACAAATGGGAGTTCGGGTCTGCAAATCCGCAACAACCGAAGTATGACAAATATGGCCCTAACAAACAGTCTCTTGAAAACTATTCCAAAACACAGGAAAAGAACGGTCACGGGAAGACAAAGAAGGACACTGAAAAATGGTGCGAGTTCCACAAAATCCCCTGGAACAACACCGATAAATTTTGCTCAAAACAGTCATTGGTGGCTGAGCTCGAAGAAAACGAGCTGAACACTGATTCTGAATTACTCTGAAAATAATGGTAAAGGATAGATCATTGACACGGACCCCACTGCTATTGTCATGACCACACCAATTCAACCAGAAGAACCAAGAGATCCTAAAGAGGAGGAGCGCCTTTTTCATTCACATATGTGGGTGAAGGGGACCCTGCTACAATTTATTGTTGATAGCAGAAGACAGAAGAACCTCATCTCAGCAGAGGTCGTCAAACAGTTGGGATTGTTGACAACACCACACTTACAACCATAAAACATCAGGTGGCTTCGCCAAGGATGAGATCTCCGTGTCAGCCAACAATTTTGATTCTCATACGGCATCCAAAACTTCAAGGATGAGGTATCATGTGATGTTGCCCCACTGGATGTCTGTGATGTTCTCTTGGGCCAACCATATATGTGGAAGTGCCATGTTGTTTATGAGTCTTGACCCCGCAGTGTCATTGTTTCTCTAGGGGTCATCTCTATAGAATACCAGAGGTAGTTCCAACTATTGTTCCACCTAAAAAGTGTCGCAAGTTAGTATCTCATACTGCAAAATTTAGCTTCTTCACAATCTGTTCAAAAGTACAACAGAAGGACACTGCAACCACTACAGCCTTGCCCCAAGCACCTTCTATCAAATGGAAGCAATTCGAAAAGGTTGCAGCAAAGCTCAAATATTCCTTTTGCAAATAATCCTCTCATGTAGCCCAACTTTTTAAATGGCCTCAGCCTCAATAGGTTCATGACAAACTTCCACAAACTGAGCAGCGTGACGTCTCCAGCAAGGCAAGCAACTCACCAAGATGCAGATTCAGCAAACGTTTTTCCTTCTCCTCGAGAACTCAATGAAATGGATACCATTTAATCCTAAGGAGGGAGGATTTATCTAGGTGGATATTGGTGGCCACCCAACTTTTTCGATTGGCTAAAAACAATTTTCTGGCAACTTTGGCAATTTGCTATTTTTAGCAGTTTTTAACTTCCGGGGCCATTTTGAGGGCCCAAATGAAGGTTTTTTGAGATCAAGGTTCTCAATGATATCCAAGCGAATATTGAGATCCCAAAATGAATCTCCTTGAAAATACCTTTCCAACGAGCTATCACACGCCTAAAATGGATATCGTATGCAAACGTTACGACCCTAGGAAGTTGACGTACTCACTTACCCAAACGGGGCCCACATGACTTTTGGTGCTTCATATCCTAGGGTTAGGTTTTTGGATGTCTAGGGTTTTTTGGAATTCCTTTTTATTGTAAAAATGTCTTCAAAGCCTCATTGTAACTATCTTCTTACGAATGCAAGTAGCCATCACATCTCTTCTCAGAGATAAGCTGCCACCATTCTATCAAGTCTTTCACTCTGTATTTTTACAGTCTCTGTATATTTCTTTTATTAATAAAAATCATGTATTACTATATATCTGTGTTTATGGATGCATCTCTGATACATTTATGTTATCTTATTGAATATCTTCAATATCTCTGTGCATTTATTTATTATATCTTCACTCGCATTTCGTGCCGAAAATAATCTAGATAAGTGGTATCAGAGCAGGCTGCTCTTGATCATTTTTTCAGTGAATGTCCCCGACGAGGTCTAAGTATAGAAATTTGGGTCTCGAGCTTGTCTCTCTTGAAGACAATCACTCTCATGCACCCAATAAACCCTCAATGGTAGAAGAAAAGAAAAATAACGGAGCAGATGATCCTATCAATTTGTTGCTTGAGCAAGCTCTCACATGACAAAGGTACGAAATGATGGAGAATTTTGCCCACGTCCTTCAACATCTTCTGATAACAACAGTTGCATCTTCATCAAGCGACCACTTTGGAGGCACCTCACCTTTCAAGGTACAAGTTAATTTTGATATTCTTGTATTTGAAGGACAGATAGATGCATTAGCACTACAAAAATGGTTAACTCTGCTAGAAGGTTATTTCTCTGTTCACAATTTTTCCGACAAAGAAAAGATCACCTACACGCTCCTTGAAGCTCTCCCTCATGTCAAACATTGGTGGGAAACTTATTGGGAGGAAAGTTCCATAGAGGAGTTTGGAATATACGAGGTCGATCCCACTTAGGATTTTTTTTGTGGATGCAGTAAAGGAACAGTATTACCCTATTGGCAACTATGAGGACCAGTACATGAGATGGACCACACTACAGAAAGAGAGGGGCCAAGCAGTTCTAGAGTTCACAAATACCTTCCATACCTTGTGCACCAAGCTGGGTATCAAAGACTCCGAGCGAAATTTCATTCTGAAATATTGTAGGGCTCTACACAGATACATCCAGATTGAAATGGATTTTATGGACATCTCATCACTCGATTATGCTTATCGATGTGTTGTTAAAATTGAGTAGAAATTTAAGAACAAGAACAAATGGGAGTTCGGTTCTACAAATCTGCAGCAACTGAAGTATGACAAAGATGGCACTAACAAATAGTCTCCCGAAAACTAGTCTAAGACACAAGAAAAGAAGGGTCATAGGAAGACAAAGAAGGACACCGTAAAATGGTGTGAGTTCCACAAAATCCCCTGGAACGACACCGATGAATGTCTCTCAAAACATTCATTGGTGGCCGAGATCAAAGACAAAGATCCGAACCTTGATTCTGAAAATAATAGTAAAGGATAGATCATTGACATAGACCCCACTATTATTGCCACAACCGCAACAATTCAACCAGAAGAACCAACTGATCCTGAAGAGGGGGAGCACCTTTTTCATTCTTACATATGGGTGAAGGGGACCCCACTGCATTTTATTGTTGATAGCGGAAGCCAGAAGAACCTCATCTTAGAAGAGGTCATCAAACAGTTGGGATTGTCGACAACACCACACCCACATCCATAAAACATCGAGTGGCTTTGCCAAGGATGAGATCTCTGTTCCAGCCAACAATGTTGATCATCATACAACATAACCCTTCAAGGATGAGGTATTATGTGATGTTGCCCCACTAGATGTCTGTCATGTTCTCTTGGGCCAACCATATATGTGGAAACGCCATGCTGTTTATGAGTCTCGACCCCGCTGTGTCATTGTTTCTCCAGGGGGTCATCTCTATAGAATACCAGAGGTAGTTCCAACTATTGTTCCACCTAAAAAGTGCCACAAGGTAGTATCTCATACTGCAAAATTTAGCTTCTTCACAATCTATTCAAAAGGAGAACAAAAGGACATTGCAACCACTACAGCCTCGCCCCAAGCACCTTCTATCAAATAGAAGCAAGTAAAAAAGGTTTCAGCAAAGTGCAAATATTCCTTCTTCTCATCGTCCTCTCATGTATCCCGAATTGTTGAATGGCCTCAGCCTCAATAGGTTCGTGACAAACTTCCACAAACTGAGCAGCACGACGTCTCCAGCAAGGCAAGCAGCTCACCAAGATGTAGATTCAGCAAACGCTTTTCCCTCTCACTAGGGAACTCAACGCAATGGATACCATTGACTCCTAAGGAGGGAGGATTGATCCAGGTGGATATTGGTGGCCACCCACATTTTTCGACTGGCTCAAAACAGTTTTCTGGCAATTTTGGCAATTTATTATTTTTAGCAGTTTTTAACTTTCGAGGCCATTTTGAGGGCCCAAATGAATACTTTTTGAGATCGATGTTCTCAATGATATTATAAGGCATATTGATCCCAAAAAATGAATCTCCTCGACAATACCTTCCCAACGAGCTATCACACGACTAAAACAGAGATCGTATGCAAAACTTACGACCCTGGGAAGTTGATGTACTCACTTACCCAAACGGGGCCCATGTGACTTTTGGCGCTTCATCTCCTAGCGTTAGGTTTTTGGATGTCTAGGGTTTTTTGGAATTCCTTTTTATTGTTAAAAGGCCTTCAGAGCTTCATTGTAACCATCTTCTGCAAATGCGAGTAGCCGTCACATCTCTTCTCAGAGATAAGCTACCACCATTCTAGCGAGTCTTTCACTCTATATTTTTACAGTCTATGTACATTTCTTTCATTAATAGAAATCGTGTATTATTGTATATATGTGTTTATGGTTGCATATTTGATACATTTATGTTATTTTATTGAATATTTGTGATATCTGTGTGCATTTATTTATTATATCTCCGCTCTCATTTCGTGCCGAAAATAATCTGGATCAGTGGTATCAAAGCAGGTTGCTCTTGATCGTCTGTTCAGTGCATGTCCCCGAAGAGGTCCGAGTATAGAAAGTTGGGTCTCAAGCTTGTCTCTCTTGAATACAATCACTCTCACACACCCAAGAAACCCTCAATGGAAGAAGAAAAGAAAAATGACAGAACGGGTGATCCTATCAATCTGTTGCTTGAGCAAGCTCTCACGCGACAAAGGGACAAAATGATGGATAATTTTTCCCCCATCCTTCAATGACTGTCGATAAAAATAGGCGCATCTTCATCAAGAGACCACTTTGGAGGCACCTTTCCTTTTAAGGTACAAGTTAATTTTAATATTCTTGTATTTGAAGAACAGATAGATGCAGAAGCCCTAGAAAAATGGTTAACTCTGTTAGAAGGTTATTTCTTTATTCACAATTTTTTCGACAAAGAAAAGATCACCTTCGCACTCCTTAAATCTCTCCCTCATGTTAAAAATTATAGAGGAGTCTAGAATATACGAGACCAATCCCACTTGGGATTTTTTTGTGGATGCGATAAAGGAATAGTATTACCCTTTTGGCAACTATGAGGACCAGTACATGAGATGGACCACACTTCGACAAGAGAGGGGCCAGGAAGTTCTGGAGTTCACCAATACCTTCCATACCTTGCACACCAAGCAAGGTATCAAAGACTCTGAGTGACATTTGGTTCTGAAATATCGTGGGGCTCTATACAGATACATCCAAACTGAAATGGATTTTGTAGACATCTCATCACTCGATGTTGCTTATCGATATGATATTAAAATCAAGCAGAAATTTAATCACTAGAACAAATGGGATTTTGGGTCTGCAAATCTGCAACAACTGAGGTATGACAAAGACGGCCCTAACAAACATTCTCCTGAAAACTAGTCCAAGACACAGGAAAAGAAGGGTCACGGGAAGACCAAAAAGGACACCGGAAAATGGTGCGATTTCCATAAAATCCCCTGGCACAACATCGATGAATGTCACTCAAATTAGTCATTAGTGGCTAAGATCAAAGACAAAGAGCTGAACCCTGATTCTGAATCTAATTCTAAAAATAATTGTAAAGGACAGATCATTGACGCAGACCCCACTACTATTGTCGCGACTGCAGCAATTCAACCAGAAGAACCAACAGATCTTGAAGAGGGGGAGCGCCTTTTTCATTCACATATGTGGGTGAAGGGGACCCTGCTACATTTTATTGTTGATAGCGGAATCTAGAAGAACCTCATCTTAGTAGAGGTCGTCAAACAGTTGGGATTGTCGACAACACCACACCCATATCCATACAACATCGGGTGGCTTCGCCAAGGATGAGATCTTCGTGTCAACCAACAATGTCAATTGTCATACGACATCCAACCCTTCAAGGATGAGGTATTATGTGATGTTGCCCCACTGGATGTCTGTGATGTTCTCTTGGGCCAACCATATATGTGGAAGCGCCATGCTATTTATGAGTCTCGACCCTGCAGTGTCATTATTTCTCTAGGGGGTCATCTCTATAGAATACCAGAGGTAGTTCCAACTACTGTTCCACCTAAAAATTTATGCAAGGTAGTATCTCATACTGCAAAATTTAGATTCTTCACAATCTATTCAAAAGGAGAATAGAAGGACACTGAAACCACTACAGCCTCTCCCCAAGCACATTCTATCAAACAGAAGCAAGTCAAAAAGGTTGCAGCAAAGCGCAAAGATTCCTTATGCACATCGTCCTCTCATGTAGCTCGACTTGTTGAATGGCCTCAGCCTCAACAGGTTCGTGACAAACTTCCACAATTTGAGCAGCGCGACGTCTCCAGCAAGGCAAGAAGCTCACCAAGATGCAGATTCAGTAAACACTTTTCCCTCTCTCTCAGGAACTCAATGCAATGGAGACCATTTCTTCTTAAGGAGGAAGGATTGATCCAAGTGGATATTGGTGGCCACCCACCTTTTTTGACTGGCTCAAAACTGTTTTTTGGTAATTTTAGAAATTTACTATTTTTAGAAGTTTTTAACTTTTGGGGCCATTTTGAGGGCCTAAATGAAGGTTTTTCGAAATCAAGGTTCTCAATAATAGATAAAATCATAATGAGGCCCTAAAATGAATCTTCTCGACAATACCTTTCCAATGAGCTATCACACACCTAAAACGAATGTCATATGCAAAAGTTACGACCCTGGGAAGTTGATGTACTCACTTACCCAAAAGAGGCCCACATGACTTTTGGTGCTTCATATCCTAAGGTTAGGTTTTTGGATGTCTAGGGTTTTTTGGCATTCATGTTTATTGTAAAAAGGAGAACAGAGGACACTGCAACCACTAGAGCCTCGCCCTAAGCACCTTTTATCAAACAGAGGCAAGTCAAAAACATTGCAGCAAAGTGGAAAGATTCCTTCTACACATCATCCTCTCATGTAGCCCAACTTGTTGAACAGCCTCAGCCTCAATAGGTTCGCGACAAACTTCTACAAACTAAGCAGCGCGATGTCTCCAGCAAGGCAAGCAGCTCACCAAGATGCAGATTCAACAAACGCTTTTCCCTCTCCCCTAAGAACTCAATGCAATGGAGATCATTTTTTCCTAAGGAGGAAGGATTGATCCAGGTGGATATAAGTGGCCACCCACCCTTTTCCACTGCCTCAAAACAGTTTTCTGGCAATTTTAGCAATTTACTACTTTTAGCATTTTTTAACTTCTGGGGCCATTTTGAGGGCCCAAATGAAGGCTTTTCAAGATCGAGGTTCTCAATGATAGTTGAAGGAATATTGAGCCCCCAAAATGAATCTCCTTGAAAATACCTTTCCACCAAGCTATCACACACCTAAAACGGAAATCGTATGCAAACATTATGACCCTGGGAAGTTGATGTACTCACTTACCCAAACGGGACCCACATGACTTTTGGCGCTTCATCTCCTAGGGTTAGGTTTTTGGATGTCTAGGGTTTTTTGGCATTCCTGTTTATTGTAAAAAATTCTTCAGAGCCTCATTGTAACCATCTTCTTACGAATGCGAGTAGCCGTCACATCTCTTCTCAGAGATAAGCTACCACCATTCTAGCGAGTCTTTCACTCTCTATTTTTAAAGTCTCTGTACATTTCTTTCATTAATAGAAATTGTGTATTACTGTATATCTATTTTTATGGTTGCATCTATGATACATTTATGTTATCTTATTGAATATCTGTGATATCTTTGTGCATTTATTTATTATATCTCCACTCGTATTTCGTTCCGAAAATAATCTGGATCAGTGGTATTAGAGCAGGCTGCTCTTGATCATTTTTTTAGTGCAGGTCCCCGACGAGGTCTGAGTATAGCAAGTTGGGTATCGAGCTTGTCTCTCTTGAATAAAATCACTCTCGCACACCTAAGAAACCATCAATGGTGGAAGAAAAGAAAAATGACAGAGCAGATGATCCTATCAATCTGTTGCTTGAGCAAGTTCTCACACGACAAAGGGACAAAATGATGGAGAATTTTTCCCACATCCTTCAATGCTTGCTACTAACAACAGGCACATATTCATCAAGTGGCCACTTTGGAGGCACCTCGCCTTTCAAGGTACAAGTTAATTTTGATATTACTGTATTTGAAGGACAGATAGATGCAAAATCCCTAGAAAAATGGTTAACTCTGCTAGAAGTTTATTTCTCTGTTCAAAAAATTTTCGACAAAGAAAAGATCACCTTCACACTACTTAAATCTCTCCCTCATGTCAATCATTGGTGGGAAACTTACAGGGAGTAAAGTTCCACAGAGGAGTCTGGAATATATGGGGCTGATCCCACTTGATATTTTTTTGTGGATGCGGTAAAGGAACAGTATTACCCTGTTGGAAAGAAGGGTCACGGGAAGACAAAGAAGGACACCGGAAAAGGGTGCAAGTTCCAAAAAATCCACTGGCACAACACCGATAAATGTCTCTCAAAACAGTCATTGGTTACTGAGATCAAAGACAAAGAGCCGAACCCTAATTCTAAATCTGATTATGAAAATAATGGTAAAGGATAGATCATTGATGCAGACCCCACTAATATTGTCGTGACCACAACAATTCAACCAGAAGAACCAACAGATCCTAAAGAAGGGGAGCACCTTTTTCATTCACATATGTGGGTGAAGGGGACCCCGCTGCATTTTATTATTGATAGTGGAAGCTAGAAGAACCTCATCTCAGCAGGGGTCGTCAAACAGTTGGGATTGTCGACAACACCACACCCACAGCCATACAACATCGGGTGGATTCATCAAGGACGAGATCTCTGTGTCATCCAACAATGTCGATTTTCATACAACATCAAACCCTTCAAGGATGAGGTATTATGTGATGTTTCCCCACTGCATTTCTGTGATGTTCTCTTGGGCCAACCATATATGTGGAAGTGCCATGTCGTTTATGAGTCTCGACCCCGCCGTGTCATTTTTTCTCTAGGGGGTCATCCCTATAGAATACCAGAGGTAGTTCCAACTACTGTTCCACCTAAAAAGTTCCGCAAGGTAGTATCTCATACTGCAAAATTCAGCTTCTTCACAATTTGTTCAAAAGGAGAATAGGACACTGCAACCACTACAACCTCGCCACAAGCACCTTCTATCAAACAGAAGAAAGTCGAAAAGGTTACAGCAAAGTGCAAAGATTCCTTCTGCACATCATCCTCTCACGTAGCCTGACTTGTTGAATGGCCTCAACCTCAACAGGTTCATGACAAAATTCCACAAACTGAGTAGCGCGACGTCTCTGGCAAGGCAAGCAGCTCACCAAGATGCAAATTCAGCAAATGCTTTTCCCTCTCCCTCGGGAACTCAACACAATGGATACCATTGCTTATTAAGGAAGGAGGATTTATCCAGGTGGATATCGGTGGCCACCCAACATTTTTGACTATCTCAAAACAGTCTTTTGGTAATTTTAGCAATTTACTATTTTTAGCAGTTTTTAACTTTCGGGGCCATTTTGAGGGCCTAAATGAAGGATTTTCAAAATCAAGGTTCTCAATGATATATATATAAGCATATTGAGGCCCTAAAATGAATCTTCTCAACAATACCTTTCCAACGAGCTATCACACACCTAAAACGAATGTCGTATGCAAAAGTTACGACCCTGGGAAGTTGATGTACTCACTTACCCAAACGAGGCCCACATGACTTTTGGCGCTTCATCTCCTAGGGTTAGGTTTTTGGATGTCTAGGGTTTTTTGGCATTCCTTTTTATTGTAAAAAGGCCTTCAGAGCCTCATTGTAACCATATTCTTATGAATGCAAGTAGTTGTCACATCTCTTCTCAGAGATAAGTTGTCGCCATTCTAGCAAGTCTTTTACTCTGTATTTTTACAGTCTCTGTACGTTTCTTTCATTAATAGAAATCGTGTATTACTATATATCTGTGATTATGGTTTCATCTCTGATACATTTATGTTATCTTATTGAATATCTGTGATATCTCTGTGCATTTATTTATTATATCTCCGCTTGAATTTTGTGCCAAAAATAATCTGGATTAGTGGTATCAAAGGAGGCTGCTCTTGATCGTTTTTTCAGTGCATGTCCCCGACGAGGTCTGAGTATAGTAAGTTGGGTCTCGAGCTTGTCTCTCTTGAATACAATCACTCTCTCACACCCAAGAAACCCTCAATGGCAGAAGAAAATAAAAACGATGAAACAAACGATCCTATCAATCTGTTGCTTGAGAAAGCTCTCACGCGACAAAGGGATGAAATGATGGATAATTTTGCCCACATCCTTCAATACTTGTCGATAAGAGCAGGCGCATTTTCCTCAAGCAGCCACTTTGGAGGCACATCACCTTTCAAGGTACAAGTTAATTTTGATACTCCTGTATTTGAAGGACAGATAGATGCAGAAGCCCTAGAACAATGGTTAACTCTGCTAGAAGGTTATTTCTCTGTTCACAATTTTTTCGACAAAGAAAAGATCACCTTCGTACTCCTTAAATCTCTCCCTCATGTCAAACATTGGTGGGAAATTTACTGGGAGAAAAGTTCCACAAAGGATTCTGGAATATACGGGGCCAATCCCACTTGGGATTTTTTTGTGGATGCAATAAAGGAACAGTATTACCCTATTGGCAACTATGAGGACCAGTACATGAGATGGACCACATTGCGGCAAGAGAGGGGCCAAGAGGTTCCAGAGTTCACCAATACCTTCCATACCTTGTGCACCAAGCTAGGTATCAAATACTCCAGGTGACATTTGGTTCTAAAATACCGTGGGGCTCTACATAGATACATCCAGACTGAAATGGATTTTCTAGACATCTCATCACTTGGTGTTGCTTATCGGTATGATGTTAAAATAGAGCATAAATTTAAGCACCAAAACAAATGGGAGTCCAGGTCTGCAAATCTGCAACAACTGAAGTATCAAAAATATGGCCCTAACAAACAGTCTCCCAAAAACCTATCTAAGGCACAGGAAAAGAAGGGTCACGGGAAGACAAAGAAGGACACCAGAAAATGGTGCGAGTTGCACAAAATCCCCTAGCACAACACCGATGAATGTTCAAAATAGTCATTGGTGGCTGAGATCAAAGACAAAGAGCCAAACCCTGATTCTGAATCTGATTCTGAAAATAATGGTAAAGGACAGATCATTTATACAAACCCCACTGCTATTGTCGCGACTGCAGCAATTCAACCAGAAGAAACCAATATATCCTGAACAGGGCGAGCACCTTTTTCATTCAAATATGTGGGTGAAGGGGACCCCGCTGCATTTTATTGTTGATAGAGGAAGCCAAAAGAACCTCATCTCAGCAGAGGTCATCAAACAGTTGGGATTGTTGACAACACCACACCCGGAGCCATACAACATCGGGTATCTTTTCCAAGGACAAGATCTCCATGTCAGCCAACAATGTTGATTGTCATACAACATCCAACCCTTTAAGGATAAGGTATTATGTCACATTTCCCCACTCGATGTATGTGATGTTCTCTTGGGCCAATCATATATGTGGAAGCGCCATGTTGTTTATGAGTCTCAACCCTGCAGTGTCATTTTTTCTCTAGGGGGTCATCTCTATAGAACACCAAAGGTAGTTCCAACTACTGTTCCACCTAAAAAGTGTCGCAAGGTAGTATCTCATACTACAAAATTTAGATTCTTCACAATCTATTCAAAAGGAGAATAGAAGGACACTGCAACCACTATAGCCTCTCCCCAAGCACATTCTATCAAATAGAAGCAAGTCAAAAAGGTTCCAGCAAAGCGCAAAGATTCCTTCTGCACATTTTCCTCTTATGTAGCTCGACTTGTTGAATGGCCTCAGCCTCAACAGGTTCATGACAAACTTCCACAATTTGAGCAGCGCAATGTCTCCAGCAAGGCAAGCAGCTCACCAAGATGCAGATTCAGTAAACACTTTTCCCTCTCTCTCGGGAACTCAATGCAATGGAGACCATTGCTTCTTAAGGAGGAAGGATTGATCCAGGTGGATATCGGTGGCCACCCACCTTTTTTGACTGGCTCAAAACAATTTTCTAGCAATTTTAGTAATTTACTATTTTTAGCAGTTTTTAACTTCTGGGGCCATTTTGAGGGCCCAAATGAAGGGTTTTCGAGATCAAGGTTCTCAATGATAACCGAAGGAAAATTGAGCCCCCAAAATGAATCTCCGCAACAATACCTTTCCAACGACCTATCACACGCCTAAAATGGAGATTGTATGCAAAAGTTACGACCCTGGGAATTTGATGTTCTCACTTACCCAAATGGGGCCCACGTGACTTTTGGTGCTTCATCTCCTAGGGTTAAGTTTTTGGATGTCTAGGGTTTTTTGGCATTCCTGTTTATTGTAAAAAGGCCTTTAGAGCCTCATTGTAACCATCTTCTTGTGAATGTCAGTAGCCGTCACATCTCTTCTCAGAGATAAGTTGCCACCATTCTAGAGAGTCTTTCACTCTATATTTTTACAGTCTCTGTACATTTCTTTCATTAATAGAAATTGTGTATTACTGTATATCTGTATTTATGGTTGCATCTCTGATACATTTATGTTATCTTATTTAATATCTACGATATCTCTATGCATTTATTTATTATATCTCCACTCACATTTCGTGCCGAAAATAATCTGGATCATTGGTATCAGAGCAGGTTGCTCTTGATTGTTTCTTCAGTGCATGTCCCTGACGAGGTCCGAGTATAGCAAGTTGGGTCTCGAGCTTGTCTCTCTTGAATAAAATCACTCTCGCACACCCAAGAAACTCTCAGTGGTGGAAGAAAAGAAAAACGACGGAGCAGATGATCCTATCAATTTGTTGCTTGAGCAAGCTCTCATGCGACAAAGGGATAAAATGATGGAGAATTTTTCCCACTTCCTTCAACGCCTGTCGATAACAACAGGAGCATCTTCATCAAGCGGGAACTTTGCAGGAACCTTGCCTTTCAAGGTACAAGTTAATTTTGATATTCCTGTATTTGAAGGACAGATAGATGCAAAATCCCTAGAAAAATGGTTAACTTTGCTAGAAGGTTATTTCTCTGTTCACAATTTTTCCAACAGAGAAAAGATCACCTTCGCACTCCTTAAAGTTCTCCCTCATGTCAAACATTGGTGGGAAAATTACTGGGAGCAAATTTCCATAGAGGAGTCTGGAATGTACGTGGTCGATCCCACTTGGGATTTGTTTGTGGATGCGGTAAAGGAACAGTATTACCCTATTGGCAACTATTAGGACCAATACATGAGATGGACCACACTGCAGAAAGAGAGGGGATAGGCAGTTTCAGAGTCCACCAATACCTTCCATTCCTTGTGCACCAAGTTGGGTATCAAAGACTCCGAGCAACATTTGGTTCTGAAATGTCATGGGGCTCTACATAGATACATCCAGACTGAAATGGATTTTCTCGACATCTCATCACTCAGTGCTACTTATCGATATGTTGTTAAAATCAAGCAGAAATTTAAGCACCAAAACAATCGGGAGTTCGGGTCTGTAAATCCGCAACAACCGAAGTATGAAAAAGACAGCCCTAACAAACAGCCTCCCAAAAACCAGCCCAAGACACAGGAAAAGAAGGGTCATGGGAAGACAAAGAAGGACACCGAAAAATGGTGTGAGTTCCACAAAAGCCCCTAGCACAAAACCAATGAATGTCACTCAAAACAGTCATTGGTGGTCGAGATCAAACACAAAGAGTCGAACCCTGATTCTGAATCTGGTTCTGAAAATAATGGTAAAGGACATATCATTGATACAGACCCCACTATTATTGTCGTGACCATAGCAATTCAACCAGAAGAACCAACAAATCCTGAAGAGGGGGAGCGCCTTTTTCATTCACAGATGTGGGTGAAGGGGACCCCGCTGCATTTTATTGTTGATAGCAGAAGCCAGAAGAACATCATATCAGCAGAGGTCATCAAATAGTTGGGATTGTCGACAACACCACACCCACAGCCATACAACATTGGGTGGCTTTGCCAAGGATGAGATCTCCATGTCAGCCAACAATTTCGATTGTCATACGGCATCCAACCCTTCAAGGATGAGTTATTATGTGATGTTTCCCCACTGGATGTCTGTGATGTTCTCTTGGGCCAACCATATATTTGGAAGTGCCATGATGTTTATGAGTCTCGACCCCGCAGTGTCATTGTTTCTCCAAGGGGTCATCTCTATAGAATACCAAAGGTAGTTCCAACTATTGTTCCACCTAAAAAGTGCCACAAGGTAGTATCTCATACTGCAAAATTTAGCTTCTTCACAATCTGTTCAAAAGGAGAACAGAAGGACACTACAGCCACTACAGCCTCACCCCAAGCACCTTCTATCAAACAGAGGCAAGTCGAAAAGGTTGCAGCAAAGCGCAAATATTCCTTTTGCACATCATCCTCTCATGTAGCCCGACTTGTTGAATGGCCTCAGCCTCAATAGGTTCGTGACAAACTTCCACAAACTGAGCAGCACGACATCTCCAGCAAGGCAAGCAGCTCACCAAGATGCAGATTCAACAAACGCTTTTCCTTCTCCCTCGGGAACTCAATGCAATGGAGACCATTGCTTCCTAAGGAGGGAGGATTGATCTACGTGTATATCAGTGGCCACCCACCTTTTTCAACTGGCTCAAAACAGTTTTCTGGCAATTTTGGCAATTTTGGCAATTTATTATTTTTAGCAGTTTTTAACTTCCGAGGCCATTTTGAGGGCCCAAATGAATGTTTTTCAAGATCAAGGTTCTAAATGATATCTAAAGGCATATTGATCCCCCAAAATTAATCTCCTTTACAATACCTTTCCAACGATCTATCACACACCTAAAATGGAGATTGTATGCAAACGTTACGACCCTGGGAAGTTGATGTACTCACTTACCCAAACGAGGCCCACATGACTTTTGGCGCTTCATCTCCTAGGGTTAGGTTTTTGGATGTCTAGGGTCTTTTGGCATTCCTATTTATTGTAAAAAGGCCATCAAATCCTCATTGTAACCATGTTTTTGCGAATGCGAGTAGCCATCACATCTCTTCTCAGAGATAAGCTGCCACCATTCTAGCAAGTCTTTCACTTTGTATTTTTACAGTCTCTGTGCGTTTCTTTCATTAATCAAAATCATGTAGTATTGTATATCTGTGTTTATGGTTGCATCTCTGATACATTTATTGTATCTTATTGGATATATATGATATCTCTATGCATTTATTTATTATATCTTCGCTCCCATTTTGTGCCGAAAATAATTCGGATCACTGAGGCCTAGTCCCCCTTTTTTCTTTGGTTTGTAGACTTTTTTCCAACTTACAAGGGTTATTTTGCGTTCTTCCTTGGTGACTTTCCACAGAAAGTACCTTTAGATATTTCTTAAAGTGGTGAGGATGAAATTCGGTGCTTCTAGAGTAGAGAAGGCATAGATTGGCAGAGCTTGAAGGACAGACTTGAGAAGGATGAGGCATCTAGATAGATTGAGGGAGCGAAAGGTCCACAAGGAGATTTTTTAGCGAAATTTGGAGAGTAGAGAATCCCAAGCTATATTTTTTAATGGATTGTCTATGAGGGGGATTCCTAGATAAGTGGAAGGTAGAGTGTTGCGGGTGAAGCCTAGAAGGAGCGTGAGGTGGTGTTGGATCTCAGTAGGCGTGTTGAAAAAGAAGATCTGCGATTTGGCCAGGTTCACGTCCATTCCTGAGGCTTAACAGAAGAGGTTGATGATTGACTTGAAGCGGAGGGCTTCTCACACCGTAGGTACCCCCATTAGGAGAGACTCATCAACAAATTGACTATGGGAGGTAGGGGGCGATATACCATGGAGGGTGAGGCTAGAAAGGGAGCGGTCTTAAATGGCAGCCTTAAGGGTTATGTTGAGTCCCTCTACCAGGATTATGAAGAGGAAGGGGGAGAGAGGGTCCCCCTGTCTTATGCCTCTGGTGGGAGAGAAGGGGCTGGATGGGACGGCATTGATCAGAATAGAAAACAAAGCAGAAGAAGTGAGGTTGACTATCCAGGATACCTAAGTGGGGTCAAAGACGAAGGCCAGAAGAGTAGATCTCAAGTAATCCCAGCTTATTTTATTGAAGGATTTTGAAAGATCGAGTTTTAGAAGCATACCTGGAGTCTTTGTAGAGTGGAGAGAGTGTATCATTTCGTGAGCCAAAATGATGCTATCCAAAATTTATCTGCCTTCCACATAACCGATATGTTCTGGTGCGATGATGAAGGGTAGGATGGGCATAAGGCGGGTGGTAATAATCTTCGTTAGGAGTTTGTAGATGACATTATAGAGGGCAATGGGTCGGAAGTACATTGGGGAGGTGGTATGATTTTCTTTGGGAATGAGTGTGAGAAAGGTGTCATTTAGGGCTTGGAGGACTTGACCTAATTTTCTTGAGTCCTCGATTATTTCCCAAACATCCTCACGGATGATGCTTCAACAATGGTGGAAGAAATCTAGGGTGAACCCATCCGGTCCTAGCGCTTTGCCTATAGGTGTGTCCTATAGGGATTGATCAACCTCTTCCTGAGTTATTGGTCTCATGAGTGCCTCATTTTGCTCCTTGGGGATGATCCTGAGGATGGTGTCGATTACATGAGATCGATCTATACGAGGTCTAGAGAGTAGGTTTTTATAGTAGGAGAGTATTTCCTTCTCAATGTCAGAGTGCTATTGAATTTTTGTTCCCTAGTCCGAAATGAGGTGGGTGATGCAATTCATTTGACGTTGTTGGACCATGGATCTGTGGAAGAATTTGGTGTTTCTTTCCCCCTCTTTTAGCCATTGTATGCGCGATTTTTGCCTCTAGAGGATTTCCTCACGCGCTCTTCTTTCAGCTAACCGATTGTTTAGTTGCTTTTCCTGGTGTTTTATGGCATCCGTAAGGCCATGCTATCAGATATGTTGTTGAAGACATTGAATTTGTTGTTGGAGGTTCTCCTGGGCTTGAAAGATGTTGTCAAAAGTAGCTTTACTCCAGACTTTTAGATGTTGTTTGATATTCTTCAGCCTTTGTTGGAATCTGTACATGGGGGTCCCTGTGGGTATGTCTTCTTCTTCCCGCCACGTTTTGATGTTTGCTTGGAAGTCCAGGTGTGTCAACCAAAATTTCTCGAAGTGAAAGGGATTTCTTTCAGGAGTGCCTGTGATGTTAATGGTGAGGTGGATCGGCCAATGATCAGAGCCCGGGGAGTTGATGATTGTAGCATTCCAAGCTAAGTCGTCCATCATAACTGCTTCTGATAGGAGAAAGCGGTCTAATCTGCTGGACACATATTGGTCCCATGAGCACCTATTAGACCATGTGTACAGACCATTGTCTGTATTGACATCAATGGGATTTCTTAAACTAATGAAGTTGTTAAAATGCTCACTGTCTATTCCTAAAGTATGCGTACCTCCTTTTTTCTCCTTCAGCGTTGTGATTATGTTGAAGTCTCCCCCTAGGATCCATCTGTGGGGGTTGATGTGATCAACTAACCAATCCAAGTGCTTGAGGAAGGTGTCCTTGTCACCTGGTGTGGTAGGACCATAAGCGTTGGTGATGTAATCGGATTTCTTCGATCCAATGAGTCAGAAGGAGGCAGTGATGATCCATTTGGAGGTGAAGAAGTCATGCAACAGAATTGTGGATGGATTTCAGATTATAGCCAAACCCCCTCTTGCTCCTTTGGCATCGATTTCTATGTGGTTGGCATGTTTCCATCATTTTTGTAGAGTGGAGGAAGCCTCCTTTCCCATGCATTTTGTTTCTTGCAAAATGAGAATGTCTGGTTGATCCTTCTTGATTCTTTCTCTGAGTATGGACTATTTATTTTTAGCATTCAAGCCCCTTATATTCCAGGTTTTTATCTTCATGAGGAGGATGGGTGTTGGAGAGGAGGGAAGTTGTCTGAGATTCTGACTCGAGTTGACAAGGAAGTTCTTGACATCCTGAATGAGTTGGTGTTTCGGTTTTCTACCCCTTTTCTTTTCTTCTTTTGTTATTTTGCGTGGATCCTTTGATGTTCCTTTCTGGATGCCAAGGTTCGCATTAGCTCTGGCCGAACCCCCTGTTAAGGAATTGAGAAATACTTTGTGCACCTTACACAGTTGATCTGGTGATATTGTGTATAATTGTTGCTTACGGTAAGCCTGCTCCAAGTGCACCATCTCAATACCAGTGAGCTCCTAATCCTCCAGGTCCATGTCTGGGTTTGCCATCTCTGGCCCAAGTGTAGCGAGAAGGGAGGAGTCAGAGGGTCATGGTTGGGAGGGATCCTGGGCTAGAACTTTGGGATTCATTGTGCCTTTGCCTTTAGTGGGATCTTTCCTTGGTGTTGTTGAGGAGGAAGGTAGGTCATCCGGGGTTTAGAGGGTGTTAAAAGGGTTCTTGGTTGTAGGTGAAGGGGTCTTCAGAGGGGCTTGCAGGGGTGCCTTCTTGGCTTGAAGCTTGCATCTGCCCATGACTGGGATGAAGCCATCTTTGTATTTTTCAGAGTCTTCCTTGGAGGGTTTGGTAGGATTATTTAAAGGGAATTCGCGAAAGAGATGTATGTGCTCATGGCATTTCCTACACCTAAAGGGGATGTGCTCATAGTCAATGGTTTGAGACCATTCCTCATCCTGATAGTCAAGGGTAATGGTCGTTGGGAGGGGTTTAGAGATATTCAAATAAACACAAATACGGGTGTAGGCTGTGTACCTTCATTGCTTGGTTTCTTCTGAAGCTTTGACGTAGATGTCGATTGTGTTGCCTATCCCTGCCAGAATCTTTTTTAGCCAAAATTCTTGTGGGAGCGAGTAGATTCTCAACTAGACTGGTGCATGTGTGAAGTCCTCCTTTTCAGGGCTGAAATGTTCCTTCCAAAAACGGAGGAAGAGGTCGGTTGAATTGTAGAAGTATGGTCTGCCCTCAAAATTTCTATTCATGTCTTCCAGATTATGCAAGATGATTGTGAAGAAGCCTTTTGATCCGAGTTGGAGGTCGTAGTGGCCCTTGGGTTTTCACCAGTGTTGTATCCATTTGATTAGATATTTTTTTGAAGGCCATAACCCTAAAAATTTTCCAATCAGAGAAAAATCCCTCATGTATTCTTTTTGTTCTTCAATTCTTGGAGAGCTGATGTTGTATTTCGGGGCAATCGAGGCTTACGGAATACATTTGTTGGGTTCCCAAGTGCGATTAGTTTTGTTGTTTCTTCCTGTTGGATCGATATCCATTGTTTTTTCTTTCAACATCTCTTCTTCCTAAAGGATTCGCTGCATGTCTAGCGGGAGTTCGAAGGTCGGCCTTTTGGAATGATGGGAGCCGTGCTCCTTGGCGATGACTGAGCTTTAGGAGGGGCCCTGTGGCTCCCCTCCCTCGGCCTCCATGGCCGCAGAAGTATTGAGAAGCGGCGCGCGCCTAGTGTTAGGCTAGAACCCTAGCAGAGCCGATCGTAGCATCACCCAAATTTTAATTTTTTAATAGAGTTCTATTTATTAGTTTAAGAGAATTTTTTATTTTATTTTCATTTTTAGGAAAGAAAGACTTGTGTTAATGAGGTCTAACTCGAGTAGTTGTGAGGGATTATTATTATTATCTCACCTAGGTTCAATTTCCATAAGTGATACGTTGATCTCTTAATGAGTGCTTTGGATGCAACCATTATAAAATTCAATTGACATTACGACTAATTGTGAAAATCTACACACTTAAATAATATATAATATAGTTTGAATTATATCATTTGTTTACCCAAATAAAAGAAAATTTTATTTCCCAGTTTAAAAATAGCCCCATTTATTAGTTCCATGGCAAGGGTGAGTGTATTTCTTGATGGTTATCTAGTTAGGGAAGAACAAAGTGTTCCAACATGAAGATTGAACTAAAACGGCCCGTATACCTAGACTAAGTCTATAAACTACTTATGGTTGAATCACTACAACTAAGCTTCCTAAAATCTTAAAAATCTCTAAAAACACTAATCATCATAATAAGAATGGTAAACCAACCTACTAACATTTTTCCAGAATTCTAATGATTTGTTAAATTATTTCTTAAATACCACACTTACAAATGAAATATATGAAATAACATATGAATGATTTTCTCTTAGGTCAAAAATAAATAAATATTTTTAAAAAATCCATGAATGACAATACATACGAAAAGGACTCATTTCCATAACTTAATTGCTTTCTTTCTTCTCGAGAAAGAAAACTTAATTTCTGCCATTTTCGTTTGGTAGGTTTGAAAACATATTTATAAAGTAATGTATTCCTGTGTTTTGGAATTTTAGTGTATATGTCATAAAAGTATGATTTGGAAGATGTGATGCAAACACTGAAAAGAAAAATAAATACATGTAATGCACACGATACTAAATGAATATATATTCCAAGTTAAACCAAAATTTCAGTGTATCAAATTATATATATATATATATATATATATATAGATTTATTGGTTCCACATTTAATTTCTATCCGACAATATTGAATCGCAAAATCAAATGATGGGTTAGCGATAAGGTTTCTGTGTCATTGGTTGGTTGCTATAATCGCAATTTCTTTGTATTGCTTAACATAAGGATTAGAACAATATGACATGATTTTCTTTGACGTTTCATTCTTTTCACCATATCCAACATTCGATATGCTGATCCATCTTAATTTTTTATTTTTTCATAAGTTAGAATTGGAAGAGTTTTTCAAGTACGAGCAAGCTTTAATATGAATGATCAGAAAATAATATAGTTATCAATTTTTATGAGAATTTAACCTCAAAATGAGAACACTAATCCTAAAAAACTATATTTTGAGGTCAAAAACACCAAAACCAATTCTCATTTTGAAAAGTGATGCCACTGATAGCACCCTTTTTTTCGGAGTTAAAATTTTTGCAACCATGGCCTCAACAATGTCATAATGGTATCGACAAAATCCTTAAAATCAATGCATGAAATGAAAAGTGGCACTAACAAGTGTTGATGTTTGGACAACATCACACACACACATATATATAGACAAAGTATGAATATATATAATAAATAAATAAATTTGTTCTAAGGCTTTTGCAACCATTGTTTTGATCAGAGAGTTCTTTCGGATTAATCGGATTGAGAAGTATTGAGATGTTAGATAATATCACATGCAGACCCAGAGTGAGCCAGATCTCAGAGAGAGTCAATTGGCTGAGAAGGACAGCCGCAAAAGGAGTTTCCTCTTGGTTTAGGTAGGAGAGAGGTATCTCCCAAGATTGATAGGTGTCATGAGTCCATAGATGATTTTAGGGGCTAATTTCGCTCATGGGCTAATTTTACATGGTTTTTCCAAAAACGAGATTCGCTATTTAAATGATTCGCCCAAATTCTATAGGATAAAATAATTTTACCTTAAAAATCGCAAAAAAATTATAAAAACTATATAAAATCTTTAGAAATTTGAATATTTTGACAAAAATATCATCAAACATTTATAGTTGGCATATGAAGGATTAGTAAGATTTGCCAAGGTTTCTGTATTTTAAAATAAATTTCCATCCTTAAAATCATCCCTACATGAGTCTAGAGTGAAGTTTGTATACTTCAAAGATAAACTTTGGCATGATGAAGAATGTCTCCCTCGTTGAGAGGGAGCGATGTTGTTTGAACAACATCGGGAAGACATTCTTATATATATATATATATATTTGTGTGTGTGAGAGAGAGAGAGAAATATTTATAATATACAAAGTATAAATATATATAATAAATAAGTAATTATTTATTATTCAAGGGACACATNTATATATATAATAAATAAGTAATTATTTATTATTCAAGGGACACATCCTTTCATGGATGATCACCATATGTTCTCTATATATGGAACACTCATCATTGTAATGATATATTCATATACAATATTATCTCATATGAAAAATCAACAACAAGAACACAATATTGTTGCAATCAAAACCTTAAAATCAATCCCTAAATCGAAAAGTGATTCTCCAAGTGACACCTTTTTTTTTTTTTCTAAAATAAAATTGTAAATTTTTGAAAATCATTTCCTTGACATTAGCCACCCTTAAACCAAAATATTAAGCCTAACTTCCAAATCTAAAAAAGGTATTATCAATAACAACTTATTTTTAACTTAAAATTAAAACATTTTAAAAATCAAGAATTGAAAGTCCAATTCCGTCACAAGCATGGTAAAAAACAAACAAAATTATAGAAACAATAAAATAAAATAAAAAGAAAGATAAAAAAATATGGAAAAACTCAAA
>JZKD02S0731511.1:0-14990 GCA_000966675.3 Picea glauca | reverse complement strand
ATGAGGTTAAGTTAATTATAAGACATTGTTTAAAATTTCATTGAACAACAAATCACCCAAAACTTTAGTTTCCTACTTTGTCAGAATTGGAAAACAAGAAACCTAGGGAGGAAATGGTGATAGAAGGAGAAATGAGTATGCGGGTGTCGGTATATAACCCAACCGATCCAATTTATATGGATATGAGATTGATTAATAATGTACTAAGTAATGTCAAATTTATTAGTACCGTATAAATGTAATGTTAAGAAGGTAATCAGAAGAGAACCAGTATTGAAAATCAGAACAAAGAGCTGGAAACGGTACCCAACAAGAAACAGGTCTCAAATCAAGTTTCTGGTAGCCATCAGCTTCCACTCAAGTGAATGGATATGAATAGGTTCCACTAAGAAGTGAATGGATACGAATCTAGCTAGTAACAGAAAAGGATATTTTCAACCTGGTTTGATTTAGGTTTGATATTTTTTTGGAAATTTAAATGTTAACCAGCCAGATCTAACTGGTTTGGTATGCATGTATTCCCAAATTCCAAACAAAAGAAAGAATACGCCATCGTGAATTAACGAAATGTTTTTGGAAGAATAATTAGCCAAGGATGTGATACAAAACTTACGTTGCCGTTTTATTCCCGTACGTCCACCAATGTCCTGAATTGAAGACCAGAATATCAACATCTTTCCACTTAGCCCCGTGCTTCTCAATTGCGTCAAGCCTAAGTATTTCCCTGGTCTGATTCTGAAACTCAATGCTCCCTTGCTCAACTAAAAAGGGTGCCCATTTAAACTTTACTGATAAATTGTACACCTGCAACACCATACATTAAATTAAAATCGCTGTAACTTCATTCTATTCTGCCCACAGAAAATTCCTGTAGATAGAAATGCTTGCCTTCGCTATGTATGCAACACGGCTCTTTTTGCCTCCCCGATACTTTCTATCATCAGGCACTGCAGTGCTAAGAATGCAGAGCAAGGATTGCCACTGATTGCGATTGATGGAGTCACCGACGAACATGATTCTCTTTCCTCTCAGTCTCTCTAGCATCTCTGTAGCATTCAACCTTCAAGGCCAGACATATGCAAAGTTTTAACCTAATTCCTCACGGATTGGGGATGAGTAAATATTTGACTACCATGTTAACCGAAACAAATCATGGATGTAATAAGGAGTGTTGCATACCTGGGAAGATTACAATCTCTGGGTTGCCATCTCCATTTTGTGAAGCCAGAATCCCGCCTCCCATTCCCTTTGCAGTCAAATTTGGGGCTCATATAACGGCATTTTCCAGCAGGATAAAGAGGATATGAATCATCTCGAACCCATTTCCCGGAATATATATCACACTGGACTGGTGAGTTTTTAGACAGATGTACTTTGTTGGATTCTTCGGAATCATGACTTGCAACCGTACTATTGCCACGCCAGGCCTCAGACTCCTTAGCTCCATGATTAACTTTCTCAAAAGTATTTTGTAAGGGAGAAAAATGCGTAGCCAAACTACCAACACCATGGGAGTTCTGAGAGGAGCTGAAATCTATTTGGAGTCCTGGGTTCTCCCGTATTTCTTCCCTATCTGACCACAGAGAAGATGAGCAAATAAGCAACCAGACTATGACCCCAGCTACAATAAGAGAAATAATCCTGTTATTTCTAACCTTCGATATCCATTTATTGCGCTGGTCCATGATATTTTTTCTAAGAAACCCTAAATTGATTCAGTCTGAAAGAAAATGAAAATCCTTACACCCACTACCTCTCCTACAAGATACTATGAGAGATCAAAGTTTTCTCTATCGCTGCCAATGAAATAGCAAATTAATAGCCAAAATGGGCAAACAATACACTGTATATGCTAAACCCTTTATATCCTCTTCTGTCCTCTTCCATCTCGCTAAAATAACAGAGAAAGAAAGTTATGGATACCGCGTTGAAGTTCAAATTGCTAGAATTTGGAAGAACGCAAAGTTATGTTTGGGAACTTTGTTATTGCTACAGCTGAGCCATGGAAGGAGCCAAGGACGTTGTCTGGATTAATTTCATAATGGAATTACATTATTAGCAGTTTAGTCGGTTCTGTGGGTGAATGATTAATAAAAATATTATTAACTATATAATTTTTAATAAGTATAGAAGCTTCAGTGGTGTGTAACTAGCACAGCCACTCTACCAAACTATTACAAATACTCTGTACAAGGATTTATTAATGACTTTTATGAATGCTCTAAAAAAGGAGTTAGGTAAGCTATCTCCTAAACTATAACGCGGAAACCTGTCACGAGATATAGATAATTGAATATTTAAATAAATAAAGATTAAAATATAAATAAACCAGAGGAAATGGGAATTATTTACAGGAACGACGACCAAGAAGAAATCATTGTTTAAATGTGGAAATGACGTTGGCAATGAGCTTGCCTCGATGCGAGCAAGATGCTTTCTCCATGCTCATTGCATTGATCTCATGCTTACGGTATCAACATGATTTTGGGTAAATATTGTCGGAAAATATTATCGGAGAAAAATCAAAATAATATTATTATATTTTTAGATGAAATATAGTTTTTTTTATTAAATTTTTTTATTGTTGTTGAAATTAATAAAATTAAAATATTAAAAAATAATAATATTATAATCAATATTAAAATATATGTTCTTTGAATCAGTGCATTTATATTAATATTTAATATATATTTTTTACATTATATTAATCATAATAAATGCGGGTGGCATGGTGCCGATTGGGGCGTATTCCGCGCACTTCGGAAGACTATACATATAAAAAATTTCAACCTCGTATTAAATTATTTTAAAATTATTAATATAGTAGTGGGAAAAAATAATAATTGTAATAATAAAAATTATGAATTGCAACGAGGTTATAATAATATGGTTAAAATTATCTATTGATTCATATAATTTAGTTGTTACAGAAGTAGTAAGAACTGGAATCTCTAGAGAAGGACATCAATAGGGGTTTTGCGGAGATGTGGATGGTTTTGATTTGGCTACTGAAGCTCGATTAAAAATGTTGGAAATAGAACACAACAAACTGTTTAGGAAGGAAGAGGAATATTGGAGGCATAAAATCCGTGTTATCTGGATGAAGTGTGGAGATCGTAATACAAGCTTTTTTCACAATTTTGCAAGTGCGCGAAGCAACTAGAAGCATATTTGGGAAATAGAGGCAGGGAACGGTCGGTCACTTAGAGGTCAGGAGGAAATTAAAGCTGAGGCGACTAGTTTCTTTAAACAACTTTATTACGTGGATGGAGCTTGTGACCCGAATTTTCAAACAAATCTTGCCAGCCAGTATCCTTAGTTCATGACAGAGGAAGACAATTTACTTTTAGAAAAGCTTGTATCCAAACAGGAGATTTGGGAGATTCTAAGGCATTTTGCAAAAGACAAAAGCCAGAGCCCAGACGGCTGGACTATGGAATTTTTTACCCATTTTTTGGATACAGTTGGTGATGATTTACACAGCATGGTGGAAGACTCCGAGGACGTGGTAAGATTATGCGAGCTATTAATTCGACTTTCCTGGATTTGATACCGAAGGAGAACTTGCCCCGGAATTTTGGGGATTTCGGGCCCATAGCGCTATGCAATCTTTGTTACAAGATCATCTCTAAAGTGATTGCCATCAGAATCAGACCAATTCTCTCCAGGGCTCTGGCCATTGAATAACTTGGATTCCTGAAGGGAAGACAAATATTGGATGCAGTGGGGACGGCTCATGAATGTATTCATAGCATCCACTCTAAAAAATAGAAGGCTATGATCCTTAAATTGGATTTGAAAAAAACTTATGTTTGTGTAAGCTGGGATTACCTTCGTTTAGTGCTAGCTCAAACTGGCTTTGGCCTGACTGTTAGCTCTTGGATTATGAGTTGTGTGACAAGCACATCTTTCGTTGTTTTAATTAATGGTGAGACCTCGACCTTCTTCAACAGTGAGCCAGGGATGCCCCTTATCGCCTTTATTATTTATTTTAGTTATGGAGAGCCTTAGTATCCTTCTGAAAAAGAGGCAAGAGAAGGGTAAATTGATAGGGGTCAAGGTTTCTCGTGTAGTCAAGATTTTACATCTCATCTTCGTTGACGATGTTCTTATAATGACGAAGGCATCCATTGAAGAATGGCAGCTTGTGACGCTCCTATTGGATTAGTTCTGCAGCGCATCGGGATTACAAATAAATGGTGATAAGTCGACATTCCACCATCTGGGAGTGGATGATGATGTGTTGATTAGACTTAAGTGTAACATCCCCAGCCATCACTCCACTTGGCGGGAAACATTACTATGTGGAAACACTCTCATACTTATGTAGTATGCATTTAAATGAAGTTAAATGGCTTAACATAGTAAACTTATAATTACTGCTAACATGCAGAATTGATGGAATCAACAGTAAATATCATCGCAACGGAATACATGATAATATTGCAAGCATTATAGTTATGCATTTTAATTGCAATTAAACACATGCATATACTTATATTTGGAACTATAGTAACTCCACCAACCATGTGCAGACCTTCCACGAACATCCCAGCCTTAGACCATGCTGCTCATCACGCTCAGCAGTGGGTCACCCCTGAGCTGGGACTAAGCTCCAGCCAAGGTAAGGGAATCCTAGACTAGGCTAAGGTTACAGGAAAACTACACAGAGAAACCGGAAGGATTCTCCCCAGGAGCCTTCTTACGCCCACTACTCACGGACTCTCATTTCCCACATGCCTATTCCACCCAGGAGTATACACCTTCACAAGCACATTCCATCGGTGCTTCACCTCCCTCTTTGGGCCTCGACAACAGGCCGGATCAGGAAGTCTCAGAGCTTCGTAATTGGTGTTGGGCTCTCTCTCTGGGAGAAAAAACACTTCCCAGTAGACTCCCTCACCTAGAGAGAGTTTCTCACAGGCCTGACAACCTGCCTCTTCTACCATGGGCCTGACAATCTGATTCTTCAACCAGTTTTCAACTCAATTCTCGCAAGTTCAGAATAACAGCAGCAGCGACAACTTTTGGCTAACTCACGGGTGACAACAACAACAGGAAGATGGGGTGTGGAAACAGGAAACGACAGCAGGCCACTAAGACACAACATGGTTTGGGTAACTCCCATTTGCAGGATGCATGACAAGCAATTCACACAGGGGTTGAACACAGACTCTACAGTTCAGACAGAGGTGTAAAGTCTTCACAAGAAAACATCACAGGCTTCGGGTTTCAGAGTTGCGTGAGGCTTATAGAACTCAGACATCGAGATCGAACACATAGAAACACGGTTCAAATAGACGGGCGCCAGAATGGAGGATGAACCCCCATCACGGCTCAAGTCTTGGGTTAAATTACATGTGCTTGGGATGACACATGTCGCCCATGAGGTTGCATGTGCTTCATCAGCATGTGTTCCCTTTGGCACATGTTCCCCCTTCCAGGAACTTAGCATAAAAACATACATTTCACGTAGTTTTTGGAATAATAATAAATCATTATTCCCAAGGGATTAAGCCCCTAAGCTTAGCCCCTAGGCTCAACACTTAGCCTCTCTTCCCAACCTTTCAGCCCCTTTTCCCTTACCCATCTTGTGGAAGCTTAGTCCCCCATCACTTTCTCTTCGTGGTCGGTCTGCATGCAACGATGTTTATATTTTTATTAATGTTCTGCATATTACATATACAAAAATAGGCTTCCGGCCTTAATACTTAGGCTCTTTGGCCTAATAAATACATAAGCCCACAAACTTATCAATACTCAATTCACCATCCTACAAAACATGATTATAGTTCATAAACATGATTACAATTCATAATATAACTGGGGCACTGCCGGGGGATATTATAATCCCCTCCCCTTATTTTTTCATTGTCCTCAGTGAAACTCTTTACACAACATCAACAAGATTTTCAAAATTTTCAAAAAGATGCGGGCATTATGTCTGCATAGCATCCTCATGCTCCTATGTCGCATCCTCGAGACCATACCAGGTCCACTGGACCTTTACAATCCCTATGGCTCGATTCCTGAGCTGTTTTCTTTTCCGGTCCAATATGCGCACAAGATGCACTTGCAGGACACCTTCTTGTTCCACATGAATCACATTCCAATCAATTACATGATTAGCATCAGGTATATATTTCTTAAGCAATGAAACATGAAACACATTATGTACAGTCATGGATGCAGGTAATGCAAGCATATATGCAACTGGCCCAATCCTTTCTAGGATTTCAAATGGCCCACAAAATCTGGCTGCCAACTTGACACGGTTTCCCAGCTTCAGGGAACTTCTATTGGCTTTTACTTTCAGAAGAACATGATCACCCACTTTAAACTCTTTGTGGATTTTGTTCTTATCAGCTTAACTTTTCTGCCTGTCTTGAGCAGCCTTTAAATTATGCTTAATTTTTAGCATTTGTTCTTTCATTTCCTTGAGCAACTCTAGCCCAACTACTGCTCTGTCAGCTGGATTATCCTAGCTTACTGGAGTATTTCACTTTCTGCCATAAAGTGCTTCAAATGGGATCATCTTCAATGATGCTTGATACCCATTGTTGTAGGTGAATTCTACCAAGTGCATGTAGTCTTCCCAATTCAATGGTTTGTCCATGACATACATCCTTAGCGTGTATTCTATTACTCTATTCACCCTCTCTRTCTGTCCATCAGACTCGGGATGATAAGTTGTATTGAAGTTYARATTCGTTCTRAACSCTTTGAATAAYCCTTTCCAGAAATTTGAAGTGAGTTTCGGGTCTCTGTCGGACAAAATTGTCTTGGGAATTTCGTCCAATCATGCCACCTCCTTCATAAAGACGTCGGCAACATCCRTTGCCTTGTTAGTAGTCTTTAACAGAATGAAATGGGCAGCTTTCRTAAGCTTATCCACCACCACCATGATTGAATYATGTTGCTTATCRTTTCTGGGCAATCCGGTGATGAAATCCATTGTCACGACTTCCCACTTCCACTCAGGAATGGRTAAAGTTTGCAACAACCMTGTTAGGTGCCTATGCTCTGCTTTAACCTTTTGGCACTCCATACATCTGGCGATGTATCCAACAATCTCTTTTTTCATACCTGGCCAAAARTAATGGCTCTTGACTTCTGCCAYAGTTTTATGATATCTAGGGTGCCCTGCATAAGGCACATTATGCATTTCATGTAAAATCATACGTTTCAAGTCCTAKACATTAGGTACATAAATTTTGTTTTTGTACAGAAGTGTTTCGTCAGTTTCCAATTTATAATTTTCCACTTTCTRTGGCATCTCACCTTGYTGTAGCTTTGTTACCAGCTCCATGTACTGCAAATTTGCATTTGCAACTTCCAAAATTYTGYCTTTTATATCAGTTCGGTACATGATAATGGCTATAGCATGTAATTCRTGTACTCTCCTGCTGAGTCCATCAACCACTTTATTCKCCTTCCCTTTGATATGCTAGATATCAAAATCRTACTYACACAGAAACTCCAACCACCTACWCTGCCTAGCATTCAAGGTTGGTTGGTCAAACAAATACTTCAGACCCTTTATGGTCTGTTCTCAATTCGAACCTCCTTCCCATGAGGTAATGYCTCCACTTCTTTAGAGCGTGTACTATGGTTRCCAACTCAAAATCATGAGTGGCATAGTTCCTTTCATGCTCTTTCAACTTTCTGGATTCATAAAAAATTAYGAACCCATTCTGACTGAGGAMTCCTCCCRGTYCTTCTTTGCACGCATCAGTGCATACAACAAAATATTCGTTTGGATCTGCATTCCTCAAGATTGGAGCATTGGTTAACTATTGCTTCAATTGTTGAAAGCTTTTCTCACAATCTTTTGTCCACTGAAACTTCTTCTCCTTCCTTTAAAAGGAAGTGATAGGGTGAGCTATCCTTGAGAACCCTGCGATAAACCTTTGATAATAACCAACTAATCTCATGAAGGATCTAACTTCTGTCACATTCCTTGGCGTTGACCATTCTTTGATGGCCTCAATCTTCTCAGGGTCTACAACTATCCCATCCTTCGAAATAATATGCCCCAGGTAATGGATTTGCTCCTGATAAAATGAGCACTTGCTCAGCTTGGCATATAGTTGGTGCTCTCTTAGCACCTGCAACACCATCCTCAGATGTTGCTCATGCTCTTCCTCCAACTTGGAATACACCAGGATGTCATCCAAAAAGACTATGACAAACTTGTCCAAATAGTCCCTGAATACACCATTCATCAGACACACAAAAACAATGGGTGCGTTCGACAACCCAAACGACACCACTGTGAACTCGTAATGACCATACCTTGTTCTGAAGGCGGTCTTGATGATGTCTTCATCCTTTATCTTTACCTAGTGATATCCCAACATGAGGTCTATCTTCGAAAATATCTTCGCATCCTTCAACTGATTGAAGAGGTCATCAATCCTCGGCAGAGGATATTTATTCTTTACAGTCACTTTGTTCAATTATTTGAAATTGATACACAATCTCAGCGTTCCATCCTTCTTCTTCACGAACAGAACCGGGGCTCCCCAAGGTGACACACTTGGGCATATATACCCCTTCTTCAGAAACTCTTCAAGCTTCAATTGCAGTTCTTTCAGCTCTGGTGTACTCATTCTTTAAGGAGCTTTTGACACTGGAGCTGCTCCAGGCATCAAGCCTATAGAGAAGTCAATATCTCTCTTCGGAGGTAGTCCTGGTACCTCCTAGAATATATCCTCAAACTCCTTTAGTACCACATGATCTCCAATGCTTGACACCTTATCCTTAGGTGTTTCCTCCACATGGGTTGCAAATAATTGATAGCCTTTCCTGAAGCACTTCTTCAGCTGCATTTTTGAGATTTCTCTAACAACAACATCTCTAGGAATTCCTTGGACTATTTTTCGATTCCCTTCCTCATCCAGGCAAGTGAATGCCTTGTTATGACAGTCCAAGATGGCATGGTGTTGGTTCAACCAATCCATCCCAATTAGATAGTCATAAGACCCTAAAGGTATAACATTCAATTCATCCTTTGTGCTCAKTCCCTTCATATCCACTGGACARSACTTAACTAACTCAATGAATTTTCTCTTGGTTCCTGTAGCTAGCTGCACTAACCAATTATTTTCATGTTTTCTTCTTGACAAATGCAAAYTTTCCACCACTCTAGGATCTACATAACTATGGCTAGCCCYTGAATCAATTAAAATAGTAAATGGTTGGTTGTTGATCRTACCTTCTACTTCAATCATGTGTGACTAAAATTTAGCTTKCTTGTTGTYGAGAGCTRCATAGATCCTCGACATTCTACTGTCCATGTCCTCCACYGTTTCTGCTTGCTGAACATTATGGACAACTCTCACTTTGCCATTTTTGTGGGGACAATCTCTATACTTATGGTTTCCCTGACARCCCCAACATTGGATGGGCGTYTGCCTTGGCCTTTGTTCCCCTACTTCATCCATTCTCAGCTCTCTAAACGATGGTTGTCCTTGAGGACTRYTTMTGAAAAAGGGAGGTTTGTTTCCCTTCTGCCTCTGTTCTTTCTTGAACTTCCTCTRGTCRTCCCAAGCCTTTCGAAAGGTAGGATTTTCTCTTTGCTGCTCATATAAGAATTTCKCTCTTCTTATCGTTTCTTCCRTKGTCTTARGGTCATCATACTAGATCTTGTCACCGATGGAAGGTGGYARTCCACTCAGNTACCTTTGAATCTTGACAGTTTCTTCTTTGATGAACAAAACATACTTCAACAATTCCCAAAACCTACGTTCATACTCATCCATGGTCATGMTGCCTAGCTTGAGTTCAAAGAAATCCTTCATCTTTCTGTCATAATATCTCTTAGTCAAATACTTCTTCTCGAAATAYGTCTTGAATTATTTCCAASTGATATCTTTCTCTCTAATGTGTTGCACCTGCACAAKTTGATCCCWCCACATAGATGCTTTTCCTTTTAGTTGATACATCACAATTCTTCCTTTCGCGTGAGAGGAATAATTCTGTAGTTGGAAGTATTTCCTCATACCAAGAAACTATGTTTCAKCAKCTTCCTCCTTCTGATGTTCTCCATCAAACCTAGRAGGCTTAATCTYGTTCATCTCTCCCTTCAATTCATCCACTCCATATCTCATGTGCTTTCTGGTAGGAGAYGGGCTTGAAMTAYTGTGTGTCTTTCTCTTGGAGCGACCTTGGGAGTGATGACRGTGTCTACCCACACTYCTTGACCTTCTTCCCTYAGWAGTMTGGTGACTCCATGTTCTTCTTGAGTCACTCTCCTTACCCAAATTATTTTCTATTCTCTCCAAACTCTTTAACAACTTTATGTTGAATTCTCCTTGTTTTTCCTAAGCTTTTCTGAGCTTTCTGCTATCTTCTAGGCGAGTTTGGGCATATTTTTGCAATCATTCAATGATCTTCCTTATGTTTCCTTCCTTATCTATCTCTTTTTCATGGCCATTGGAGTTCGATCCTTCAACTCCCAAATGAACATCCATCCCTTTAGCTTCGTTCTCTAAACTGGAAGCATTATGTGCTTTCCCCATTTCTTTTCCCTCTGTGGAAACTCTAAACGGTTCTGACACTTGTTAAAATTCTACAAACACAACATGCAGAAAACCGGAATTTGTCAGGTCATTATTCCTTAACAAAGCCCACAACATTCATAAACAACTTGATTCAAGAAAACATTCAATTTCCATGAATTTTCCGAGTTCTGCTCGGCTCTGTAGTGCACTCAGGCTTTAGCCCTTTTTCTCTCAGTTTCCAAACCCACACGACCATGGTTCGTGACCAAGCATTTAGATATCTAGGTTCTCTAATCAAAAATTCGGGGTTTTGGGGTTTTGGTCCTAGAGGCTCTCACACTCGCTTCCCTCTCCAACTCCTGACTTCTGAACTTCCAACCTTTCTAGCCATTGGGGCCCACAACACAGTTGTTACCCACTATGGTGGTAACACGTGGTGTACTTAAGAAGGTCCACGTTACCTCAGGTGACGTCATCCGACCCCCACTGCATCTACTTTTCCTTCGAGACCCACTGGCATGTGGCACACATCCCATGGGTCTACATCCATCCAAGTGATGTCAACTTGACCCACTACTTTATCTCTTCAGCATTTCATGATTGCAGGCTTCGGGAGTTTCTGCATCAACACATCCCACTTCTCCCGACAACCGAACTCCCGAAATTACTCCCTTCTCTTCTACTCGATCCAACAGTCGAGATATTTTTCCCAGATCTATGGTGTAGATCTTCTCAGAACTTCGTAGTTTCAGGTGTCGGGGGTTTGTGTCTCAGCGCACCCCGCTTTTCCCGACAGCCAAACTTCCAAAAGGCTTCTTGGATATCCTCTCGACACCTTCTCCGGATATAATGGTCATAAAAGGTTTTTCCCTTCTTTCCTAACAGATCCTATGACCCCAACACCCCAAGTGTTGAGTTCTCTCTCTCTCTCTCTCTCTCTCTGGTTAAATACCACACCAGTTGCGGTTTTATTCTTCCGCTACTTCTCCTGAGCTTCGTACACAACCAATGTAATCCATTGGCACTCAGAAACATTCTAAGGTTTGAAATTGGTTCGTCCAACACAATTTCCACTTGATACCTTGGGTCCAAAGACCACTTATCTGGCCCATCCAAGCTCAACGTTGAAACCTTGAGCTCGGATACCATATTGTAACGTCCCCATCCATCACTCCACTTGGAGGGCAACGTTACTATGCAAAAACACTCTCATACTTATGTAGTATGCATTTAAATGAAGTTAAATGGATTAACATAGTAAACTTATAATTACTGCTAACATACAAAATTGATGGAATCAACAATAAATATCATCACAATGGAATACATGATAATATTGCAAGCATTATAGTCATGCATTTTAATTGCAATTAAACACATGCATATACTTATCTTTGGAACTGTAGTAACTCCACCAACCACATCCAGACCTTCCATGAACCTCCCAACCTTAGACCACGCTTCTCATCACGCTCAGCAGTGGGTTCACCCCGAGCTGGGACTAAGCTCCACCCAAGGTAACATAATCCTAGACTAGGTTGAGGTTACAAAAAAACTACATAGAGCAACCGAAAGGATTCTCCCCAAGAGCCTTCTTATGCCCACTACTCATGGACTCTCATTCCCCACATGCCTGTTCCACCTGGGAGTATACACCTTCACAAGAATAGTCCATCGGTGCTTCACCTCCTTCTTTGGGCCTCGACAACAAACCAGATTAGGAAGTCTCAGAGCTCCGTAGCTGGTGTTGGGCTCTCTCTCTAGGAGAAAAACCACTTCCCAACAGACTCCCTCACCTGGAGAGAGTTTCTCACAGGCCTAAAAACCTGCCTCTTCTACCACGGGCCTGGAAACCCAGTTCTTCAACTAGTTTTCAACTCAATTCTCGCAAGTTCAGAATAACAACAACAGTGACAGCTTTTGGCTAACTCACGGGGGACAACAACAATAGGCAGATGGGGTGTGGAAACAGGAAATGACAACAGGACACTAAGACACAACATGTTTCGGGTAACTCCCGTTTGCAAGATGCGTGACAAGAAATTCACGCAAAGGTAGAACATAGACTCGACGATTCAGACAGAGGTGTAACAACTTCACAAGAAAATGTCACGAGCTTCGGGTTTCAGAGCTGCGTGAGGCTTACAAAACTCATATGCCGAGATCAAACACATAGAAACACGGTTCAGATAGACATGCGCCAGAATAGAGGACGAACCCCCATCACGGCTCAAGTCTTGGGTTAAATTGCATGTGCCTGGGCCAACACATGTGGCCCATGAGGTTGCATTCGATCCATCAACATGCGCTTCCTTTGGGACACATTCCCCCTTCCAGGAACTTAGGATAAAAACATACATTTCACATAATTTTTGGAATAATAATAAATTATTATTCCCAAGGGCTTAAGCTCCTAGGCTTATCCTCTAGGCTCAACACTTAGCCTCTCTTCCCAACCTTTCAACCCCTTTTCCCTTACCCATCTTGTGGAAGCTTAGTCCCCCATCACTCTCTCTTTGTGGTCGGTCTGCACATAGTGATGTTTATATTTTTATTAATGTTCTGCATATTACATATACAAAAACAGGCTTCTGGCCTTAATACTTAGTCTCTTTGGCCTAATAAACACATAAGCCCACCAACTTATCAATACTCGGCTCACCAGCCTACAAAACATGATTATGGTTCATAAACATGATTACAATTCATAATATAACTGGGGCACTGCCGAGGGATATTACATTAAGGCCTTATACAACTTCATTTTTTTGGACCTGAAGTCAGGATTCAAATACATGGGCTACTTTATCAAAGCACATAAATCATCCTTCGATGAGTGGAGATGGATGATCATTAAGTTTGAAAAAAGAATCAAGCACTAGAGCAACCGTTGGTTGACTTTGGGAGGTCGTTGCATCTTAGCAAAGTTGGTTCTGGAATCTCAGGAGGTCTATTGGATGGCCCTTGCGGCGGTGCCCACCTCTGTACTTACCATAATTAGACAGTTGATTTATGATTTTCTCTGGTTGGGGGGTCGTAAAGATCAAGTTTTACATGTTTGTAACTGGAGCCTTCTAGCTAAACCGAAAAGACTGGGGGGTTGGGGACTTAAAAATCCATTTCTATTTAGTTGAGCACTTGTTGCTAACTCCTTGTGGAGAGTTCTGATGGAGGATGGGATTTGGAATCATGTAATTAAATATAAATACCTTCCTTACACTTTGGTGGCTACTTGGTTTAGAACTACGTAGGTTATACAACCAGGGGCTTCTCATTTCTGGAAAGCCTCTTGAAATCCCTACCCCTCTTATCTCATTGGCCGAGCTGGTTTCCTGGAGGAGGTGTTGCAATCCTGGTTGGTGTAGATATGATACTTGGGATGGGGTCTCTCTCCTTTCTTTCTCAGGAGCTTTTATCGGTGCTGAGGACCCACAATATTCACAATCTATACCAAGCGAAGTTGCAGACTACCCGGGTCTTGATTCTTGGTCTTTGGAAGACCAGTGGCGATTTGGGGGTCACGGGAGCCTTAGCTATGGAATGGAATAAGTTCACAAGGGATCTCTGTGGATCGAGGATTCACCTCTTTCCGGGTGAGGATAGATTACTTTGGATGGGCGGAGATCGGTAAGGTACTCTTACGACAAAAAATGTATATAATGTTGTAGCCACCAAGTTGTGGCCCCAACAGCTCCCGAGCTAGCATATTCAGATCTAGACATGGGACCTCGCATACAAGCTTAAACTGTTTATTTGGATAGTATTAGAGGGTAAGACAATAACATAGGACACCATTCAAAGAAGGGGTTGGACCGACCCGGGTAGATGTTCTCTTTGTATCAAGGATGTAGAATCTGTCTCTCACTTGTTTGTTGATTGTATGTTCACTCGTGCCCTTTGGAGGGATCTGCTCATACACTACAAAATCAATGCCCCCTAGGAGGGCCGCTCCATAAACAATTGCGTGGAGGATTGGATTAAGAAGGAAAAGGAATATAAAACGTTCCCAATTATTGTTTGCTAGAATCTTTGGCTGGAAAGGAATAGGTGTATATTTGAGACTTTGGAGCCGACATTAAAGAGGGTCAGTATACTATTGATAAGAATTATGGACAATACTTGCAAAGCAGACATTAATCGGGTTCAACACGGGATCAAGAAGACCCTTGAGCTTATTATGGATACAACTTGTTGGTTCGACGGAGTGGCACAAGGTAATGGAATCCTTAGTGGAGCTAGGGGCATTATTAAAACTACAGGTAATTCTACCATTAGATGGACTCTAAATTGCGGTTTGGGCCCCGTATGGGGTGACAGCTGGAGCAAGCGTGCCATCTGGCTGCGATTTAAGTCAGGGCTTAAATGTGGATAGCCATCCCCTTAATACTAGTATTACGGATGCAGGCTCGACATAAACGCACTGCAATGGGAGGACTCCTCGAGCGAGCGAGCATTTACGAGCTCGGCGAGTGCAATGCTAAAGGT
>JZKD02S0731456.1:0-14991 GCA_000966675.3 Picea glauca | reverse complement strand
TATAAATTAAATGCATCGGATTTGGAATACTCTAGCTAAAGCAACATCCTATGTACTTCATTCAACATAAAACAAATTCAGTAGACCAAAAGATATCAGTAACTCCATTATTAAGCTATGGGAAATTTTTTCTCTTTCTGTAACAAAATAAGCCAATGGCATAGTACAGAGACGAGTGCACAAATAAAAATTACGGTGTTTGAAATTGAAAGACAGAGACACTTTAACAAGATTATCTTTCTGAGTAAATTCGGTCAAGACCGCCTTTCAATAATTAAAGAAAAAGTATATGACATAAATGATCATATCTATATTCAATTATAGACTCAATAATTATACAGGAACTGGCATCACACCATTAATGGAAAAACGACCCCAAGGGTTTACTCCAACAAACATTACAGTAGATACATAACTAATTATAAACAGAGCTAGTTGAATCACGATCTCCTTGGATGATGCTAGAACCTGTAAAGTTAGCCTGAGATATGAGAGGGTTGGAACCCGAATACCTTTTGTGCAGGAGATAGTGACAGGTGTCCAAGAACTTGCACAAACAGAGACCCTGTATGGAAACAAATTCTGTAAACGTTAGTTTTTTAGTCAAGGATTAAGTACCGAAAGAAAAATAGTTGCAATAAGATGATAAAAGTTAAACTAATGATTTCCCTTTCAGAAATAAACTTATCTTTTGAGGCGTGGGTTCAAAACCTTGCCCCATCGCTTGTTCTTCATCTAAATGTTCGGGCTGAGGGAGGAGGGTGCTGTATAATTTTTGATGGGTCCTCGCAATAGCAAGGCCCACCATTAGAGATGATAACAAGTTTTCATAGACGAAACCCTTAACTTGTAAACTGTACAAATTTTTCACAAGAACAAAGCCGAAGCAATAACACAGAATTTTCATACAGAATATGGACACGATTAAAGAGTTAAGTTTAAATCAATCCTGAACCAAATCTGTAAAGAATATATATAAATAACAAACAATATCAACAATAAGAGCTGGTTCATCATGTTAAGGTATGAAAATGATGGAAATAAATCTCTGCCATCAAGAGAACATGGTTTCGTTACACACACGAAATGTTACATGCCATAGGAATTTCCTTTATAATATTCAAGTGTCCCAGAAATGGAAGATAACCTCTGTAGTGTCCCCAAGGCTGAGCCCCGATGTAAACCATGCTCTGAAAGAGATTGTAAATATGTTCTATAGGCTGGTGAGCCAAGTTTTGTATAAGCTGTAGGCTTATGAGTTTTGNAAAAATGACCAATACCATCACAATTAAAACAAATTAAAGGAAGCTTACCTCTATACCTACCATCGGTTCCCTTGTTCAGTCTTTTGACAAAGTTGGCCACTTCTTCATCATCTTCTAAGACGTCATTGTTGTTGCTATGTTATTCTTTTTGCCTTCCCTTTTTCTTTGACTTTTTGGATTCATTAAAGGTTTCTTATTTTATATCTGGATTTTCCTGTTCAGTTCTCATTTCATATGTTGTGAAGATTCCATGTAATATTCATCCGTGCTTATTGAGTTTAGATCTGATCTTTATTCTAGTGTTGATATCTTAGGGTCAAATCTCATAGGAAGAGATCTTAGTACTTTTTGAACAATTACAGATTCTTTGATTTCTTCTCCCAATCCTATGATTGCATTTACTATTTCATTAACTCGTAAAGAGTAAGCTGCAATATTCTCATCTTCCTTCATCTTAAGTTGTTCGAACTAACCTCTATAAGTTTGAAGCTTTGCTGCTTTGACTTTTGAACGTCCTTCATAAATATTTTGAAGTTTGTCCCAAATCTCTTTAGCGGATTTACAATGTGCAACTTTGGTGAATACCATTTCACTAAGACCAGTCAGAAGTGCATTTTTGGCTTTGGAATTATTCTGACCAAGTTTCACTGCTTTGTCCTTTGTTGGTGGAACTGTTTGTGCTATGTATCCATCTACAATTGATTGTCAAATTTCAAATCCATGTATATGTATATATGTTTTCATCCTTATGCTCCAAAATGCATACTTTTGTCCATTGAACTGAGTATTCCATTTTTATACAAGTTGTTGCTCTCCATGATCTACCTTTCAGTGGTTAAACTGATTTATGAAGGAACCTGCTCTGATACCAATTGTTGGATTACTGAGAGGGGGGTGAATCAGTAATAGAGAAATTTAATCCTTTTAACCATATAATTCAAGTGTTATATCAATGTAGCATTATAATCCAATAATTGCAAAGTAAATAAGCAATGAACAAATGAAAAATCATACAGATACACAATACACCAATGTTTTACATGGAAACCCAAAGCAGGAGAAAACCACGTAATGCTTTTTCTTATATGTCTTGAAGAATTACACTCATTGGAAGCACCAACTTCCTTTGTTTTCCAGCTGCAACTGGAAGGAGGCTCCAACCCCCTTGTTTCTCAGGCTACAACCTGAAGGAAGATCCAACTCCCCTATTCTCTGGATACAACCAGAAGGAGGCTACAACCCCCTATGTTCTCCGGCTACAACCAGAAGGTGGATACAACCACCTGTCCTTGCCCCGTCCAACCACCCTGAAGTAGAATTAGAATGACGGAACCACTGTCACACTATCACTGTGAGATATAACATTATAAACCTGTACCAATAAACCTAAACCATGCATCAACCATGCATCAACCTGTACCTCAACCTGTAATCAACCTGTACCATAAACAAGTGCATCAACCATGCACCAACTTGTACCAAACAACCTGTAATCAACTTGTACNCATTACCCAAACCTTTGTGCTACCAGAATTCGCTACCAGACTTTCTTCAAGGGTTGACATCAATGACAACCAACCTTAATCAACAGAAACTTCGTGTAGCCTCTGTTGCCATTTTTCTAAACCTATGTCTGAGTCTATCATACATTAAGTAGTGCTTCGCCAACTAAGTATCTCATTTGCAGTTGGGCTTACATAATCCTCATCGCACGCAGTTGTTCTATACAACTGCTTGATTTCTTCCAAGTCCAAGCAAGTATGCTCTACAAACCTCTCCCCTTTCGATGGGTCTAATGGTGCAATGACCCTGCATTCTCCTGACTCAAATTTCATTTTTCGTGTCTTTAAATTTATTATGGCATGGTTTTCAAATTCCCAATCCAAGCTAAGCATTGTTGGATATGGTTTTGTTTCATCCACTATTTCAATCACTTCAAAGTCTACTTTAGTGCTCACTCCATCCAGGTCTATTGTCACTCATTTCAGTCTACCAATTGGGAGAACTCTGTTTTGGTTTGCTAGTTTCAACTGAACATGTGAATATCCTAATGTGGGATCCCCCATAAATTTCCATGTATTCTTGGGTAATACATTGACTTCAAATCCTAGATCCAGTATAATATCTCCCATGTTGAAATCTTTGATGTTGGAATTCAGCCTGAACTCCCTACTGGTTCTTCTCCTTGTATGTAGGTGATTGACTATTTTTTGTTCTAGTTTTCCTTCTGTCTCTATGCTACATATTTCTAATATATTTTGAAATATTTTGAAAGAGGATGGATCATTCAATATTTTTACTCATGATTTAAAAAAACCTTTGATTATAGTTACTTATCCCAGGGGCTGTGTTTCTTTGCTATGATCTAGTGATGGAGGCATCTCGTACTCTAGTACTTCCTTACTCTGTTGTGTAGTTGACTTCGATGCGATGTCTTGCTTCATAATTTCTTGTCTGTCTTGCTTAAATGTTTCCTTCTCGTTCTACACGTCGAATTGTTTCCTTGGTTCAACAATCTTCTTCACCCACTGGTGATGTACTGGCTCTTATTGGACTGCGTCGTTTCCTATTTTAGCTCCTTCATGCATAACTATGTTGATGTTTCATCCTTCATCCCTTACTTCCACTGAAATCCATTGCACATTCTAGTTGTTATGATTCCTCTTTTCCTGGATCTTCCCTAGTAACATAGAACATTCTTCCGTGTCATGATACAGTGCACGACAATACATACAAGTCGTTGGTGGAAGTGGACATTCTCTTGCATAATGTACTAGTTTTTGACAGTTGTGACATACCACTAGTCCTCTACCTCTTCCAAAGCTTCCTCTTTCTTGTCCTCCACCTATGTATCCAGTGCGATCTCCTCTCGGCATGTTATATGGAGGCGCTTGATTGTACTGCGCGGTATTGTATTGAGGTTACGATGTGTTGTAGTGTGGTTGCATGGTATTATATGGTTGTTGCGTAGTATTATACTACTACTGTGCAGTGTTGTATAGGGATAGTACTTGGTTAAACTGAGGTGCTTCTTTCTCGGTCATCATTTCAGCATGCACCCTATATGTATCTGATTTCCTCTCTTGCATCAAATCCATAGTTCTACAGTCTTTTCCATCATGGCCCACTGACTTGCAAAAGTTGCAATATGAACTCTTTGGGACTGTCTGGTATTTTTTCATCATTGGGAAGTGATATGGATCATGGCATGGCTTCTTATAGATTTCGCACCATAGTCCTCCTTTTGGTAATGAATTTCACATTCCTGCTACCATATACTGCGTGAATTTTGGACATTCATTCTCGTGGTGTCCTTTCGTCCTACATGTAGTACACCAAACGACTTCTCATTTGTCCTTACTTTTGTTATGATTTAGCTGGAAAGTTAATTTCTTCAAATTCTCCTTCGGCTCTTCAATGGTTGGATATATCTATTGATATTGGTTTTCTTCCAGTTGTAGGGCTTCCTGCAGAGCCTTTGCCTGTGTATGAAACTTTTGTTGTCATAGTGGATATTTCAAGTGTGGTAGTATTGAATTGATCAATAGGTGCCTGTGTTTCATATCTGTCATGAGATATTTCAACTTTCCTTTCAGTCGCTTAAATCTCTGGTCTAATTTCTATCATCTCATTCATGTACTGGTCCTCTGAGATTGGCTTCTGAAACTCATTTATCAACAATTTCTTGATGTCCACAATTGTTCTAATTGTCCCTGGTGGATTTTTTGTAGCTAAGCTCGTATACCAATCCATTGTGTGATCCCTTAGTGTAATTTCTAGCTGTGCAAGTTTAATATCTTCGTCTGTGATCTTTTTTTCTTCCCAAATCTTTTCACAGATAAACAAGTGTTTTTTCAGGTCCTCCGATGTTGCTCCTTTGAATTCTAGTAACCTGATGGTGGGATCGTGTCTTGTCATCCTAAATGTTGAACTACTACCTTCGCGCGATGTAGATACTTAACTAGTGATTCCTAAACTGGCTCCTCTAGTTGTTGTTCCTTGTGTAGATGTACTTCCTGCTGTCTTTCTTCTCCCGAAATTTAGTTGTCTAAATGGTGGTGTTATTTTTAGTGTATTAGTCACACATGGTTTTAAGGGTTCCACACTGACATTAATATGGATAGGATTGCTGCCTCCCTTCTCTTCCCGCTATTGGACCTATCATCTTCCTCTCATAGGTTTCACAAAGGATTCCTCAATCTACGCCACAGCTCAAAGATCTTCTACCTCTTCTTCATCACTTTCTAAGCCTTCCCTCACAGCTAAGACTCTCTTCTTGGTGTTTACCTTGTATTGGTAGGGTACTCCACTGAACGTATTTCTAGCTATCACCATGATCGGCTTGATCTGGTCATCTCCCATCATGATTAGGTCCAAGGCTTCCTCCTCCTTTCCTTTATCCACTTCTCCTTCCATTTTTCCTTTTTCTGTCAGTGCTTCCCCCCTCCCCCATGCACGTAGGGAAGTTTAGTTATCTGATTCCATTTTCATTACACCTTTCTTATACATCAGTATATTAATAGAAGTATACAATGATCGAATATACCTTCCTCGAGGCCCATGTAGAAACTCTTTCTCCGTTGCATTGTATGAGTTCGTTGTATCTAATGCAAATTTTGTTATAAATCCTGCTACAATATTGTCGAGCCAAAAATCTACTGCGCAGGCGAATTTGTTGTTCACCTGTTGTAACTACTCAATCTAAATTGAGGTCCACTCTAATTGTCGGATCCAGTTTTTTGTGTGTTTATCCTTCAACCTCGATATCCACTCCTGCAATAAGTGTGGAAAATCACAGAAAAATACTTCATGCAAATCAATAAACACGTATTTCTCAATATATTTGCACGGTGTTACTCTAGGGTTTCTGTTATCTTTCTGCGCAAACTCCAACTCCTTTGTCTTCAGCGAGCTTTCGATATCTACTTTTGTAGGATTCAACGGTCTCAACATGCCCTAGTAACGACTCATTCTCACCTCCTTGTTGTCTGATTCAGTATTCTCTTGACCCTCCTTACTGCAGGCCTGATGTTTCTTTTAACATATTTTCAACAGATCCCATCTACTCAATCCTATATTTTTCCAATCGACAACAACAAAACCATTTGTTGGTTTGTTATCTGAGTTTATATATTTAACATGATTGACCCAAGGTTCAAGTCTACTAGGGTTCCAACAAAGCCTCTAAAACTATCAGCCCTCCTGGTAAACCAGAAGGCAATGCAGCACACAGAGTGCACTATGCAGTCTCACCCGAGATAGTCTTAATGGGTGACTGCAATACTAAAGTGTTTGCAACTCAGGATTGAGTGGAGATTTGAGAAGTGTGTGCTAAGATTTCTATTTAACTTATTAAAGAAATATATTTCCATTCATGATTATGCATGGAATATAATCAACTCATTCATTCAACATGCTAATATCTACTTAGAAACAATAAAGAAACACATGGATTCAATCACATAACACAAGTTTTACCATGGTTCACCCCCTCATGGGCTACGCCCACAAATATCTATCTCTTATGTTCTTCTATTATGGCAGTTCCAAAACTATAGCGTCGTGCGCTTTATGAATCCTCTCAGTCGGGTAGAGATATATTATGAGGCGGACTAGATCGCACCAAGCTCCTCAGCCTATGATCTAACCCTCAATATCTACCCTCCTGTCTCTCTACATCTCAAAAACTTAAAAACTAGGTCATATGACAAAATCATTACAACTAGCCATCAAACCAGAACTCCTCTCTTGTGTTGTCTCTTTGGATTACAACTATTGCCTTCTATCTCCCTCTAGCTATCTCTATGAGACCTAGGTATCTATATTTATATGTTTCTGGCTCATCATCCATTACAATGTATTACAAAAATCCTAACCCTAATGTCGTTAGGCATGCACGTGTGCTACTCTTCCTTCAAGTTGTCACTTTCCTCGTGCATTCCTTCCTCCCCAAAAATAGCCTTTCTTTCTGCTTTGGCCTACTTCTAACACAATTCTCATTAAGTTGGTAACTTTATTAGATGAAAAACTCATCTTGTTGGTTGCCAAGTCTTGGAATATGGTGATCATTTATTTTGGGTTTTGATAGGTCATTTTTCATCACCTTCTTCATTTGTTGGTTGGCATGACAGTGTGCTTTCCCTTTGCAAAGTCTCCCCAATCGTGAACCATGCATGCAAAGTAGATGATGTGTTCCTTTATGTTAAGTGGCATCCTTCTTGAATCCCAAGTTGTTGCTCTTGTTTTCCCATGTACATAACTAATATATATATAAACATAATAAATAAGAAAAAAATTATTTTTACCCGAAGGGGTATATCAGATTAGGTTTGTTGCATTTATTTAGTTTCTTTTCTTGCTTTTTGTATATACTTATTTGAGTTTGTTTATACTTACTTTAACATAAGTTTTGTTTTGTTTTGTTATTTTATTTTCCAGTTTTCCATTTTTCATTGAGTCAGAGTCAGTTGGATCAATCAAGTTGCTAGAAAGATCATTTATTTTCAAAATGTTGTTGATCAGTTATGAAAATAATAAAAACAAAACAAAGATGATAAGATTTTCCTTGAGTTTGAAGTACTAGTTATAGCTATTGTCGTACCTGCGGTGCTTTGCTAAAATCTTGATGGTCATGACTCTTCCCTCTTTCTTATTTCCCATTCTTCCCTCCATACTACTTTCAATAAGAGCATATCAAAAAAATTTGCAAAGTTTCAGCAGCAAAGCTCAAGTCAAACCAGAGTTTATTGATTTCTAGTCAATAAAGATTGCCTACCCTATGGAGTCACCAATTGTTGACGCAAAAATGCACAACTAGACCTTGCATTCAAAGAGTTGGAATACACCCTATAAATATTTATTAATATTATTATATAGATAGTAACTATAGGTGTGATCCTTTATAAGAGAAACTAAGAAAAGTTAAATTTTCATTTCCTCATGGAGATTCTAGTTTACGTATGATTTCTCTAGCAGTGATGACATAACATTTATCTCTTTAAGTCCTATATTTATTACACATATGCATGGTTAGTTTCATTAAAAATAAGTGAATGATACAAAGGCCCATATGATTCTTATACAACCTAGTTGTGCATCACATAGGTTACCTTTTCAAAATAAAAGATAAAAGGACCCTTGTATATATGTCATACAAAATTGGTGTTTAGCTCTAACTTCCTTTATTACCATGCTAACACTTGATGAATATATCATATATATATATATAATATTTGTTATGTTATAAAAGGGATACAACTATATTGTCTGACAACATAATATTACGCTACAACATATAGTATCCTAGAGTATTGTTTCATACGAAGCATGGTTAGAATCAATATACTTCAACATCAGATATGTTATAATGTTCATGTCATTTGTTAAAAGGAATTAATGGTTGGTCATTCCATGTGGAAAGAACTTCAAATTAATAGCAGCTTTGAATACATGTGTATCGTAGTACGTGATGGGATTTTGAAATTTGATATGGAATTGTGTGCCTTCCATTATGTAACATATAATTGGGTGTGAGTTGTGGTTGAAAGTTGGTGGTGTTTATGGGTATTTCCATCCGATTTTGGAGGTGACGTGAAGTTAATGAGAATTAATGTACNCATTACCCAAACCTTTGTGCTACCAGAATTCGCTACCAGACTTTCTTCAAGGGTTGACATCAATGACAACCAACCTTAATCAACAGAAACTTCGTGTAGCCTCTGTTGCCATTTTTCTAAACCTATGTCTGAGTCTATCATACATTAAGTAGTGCTTCGCCAACTAAGTATCTCATTTGCAGTTGGGCTTACATAATCCTCATCGCACGCAGTTGTTCTATACAACTGCTTGATTTCTTCCAAGTCCAAGCAAGTATGCTCTACAAACCTCTCCCCTTTCGATGGGTCTAATGGTGCAATGACCCTGCATTCTCCTGACTCAAATTTCATTTTTCGTGTCTTTAAATTTATTATGGCATGGTTTTCAAATTCCCAATCCAAGCTAAGCATTGTTGGATATGGTTTTGTTTCATCCACTATTTCAATCACTTCAAAGTCTACTTTAGTGCTCACTCCATCCAGGTCTATTGTCACTCATTTCAGTCTACCAATTGGGAGAACTCTGTTTTGGTTTGCTAGTTTCAACTGAACATGTGAATATCCTAATGTGGGATCCCCCATAAATTTCCATGTATTCTTGGGTAATACATTGACTTCAAATCCTAGATCCAGTATAATATCTCCCATGTTGAAATCTTTGATGTTGGAATTCAGCCTGAACTCCCTACTGGTTCTTCTCCTTGTATGTAGGTGATTGACTATTTTTTGTTCTAGTTTTCCTTCTGTCTCTATGCTACATATTTCTAATATATTTTGAAATATTTTGAAAGAGGATGGATCATTCAATATTTTTACTCATGATTTAAAAAAACCTTTGATTATAGTTACTTATCCCAGGGGCTGTGTTTCTTTGCTATGATCTAGTGATGGAGGCATCTCGTACTCTAGTACTTCCTTACTCTGTTGTGTAGTTGACTTCGATGCGATGTCTTGCTTCATAATTTCTTGTCTGTCTTGCTTAAATGTTTCCTTCTCGTTCTACACGTCGAATTGTTTCCTTGGTTCAACAATCTTCTTCACCCACTGGTGATGTACTGGCTCTTATTGGACTGCGTCGTTTCCTATTTTAGCTCCTTCATGCATAACTATGTTGATGTTTCATCCTTCATCCCTTACTTCCACTGAAATCCATTGCACATTCTAGTTGTTATGATTCCTCTTTTCCTGGATCTTCCCTAGTAACATAGAACATTCTTCCGTGTCATGATACAGTGCACGACAATACATACAAGTCGTTGGTGGAAGTGGACATTCTCTTGCATAATGTACTAGTTTTTTACAGTTGTGACATACCACTAGTCCTCTACCTCTTCCAAAGCTTCCTCTTTCTTGTCCTCCACCTATGTATCCAGCGTGATCTCCTCTCGGCACGTTATATGGAGGCGCTTGATTGTACTGCGCTGTATTGTATTGAGGTTACGATGTGTTGTAGTGTGGTTGCATGGTATTATATGGTTGTTGCGCAGTATTATACTACTACTGCGCAGTGTTGTATAGGGATAGTACTTGGTTAAACTGAGGTGCTTCTTGCTCGGTCATCATTTTAGCATGCACCCTATATGTATCTGATTTCCTCTCTCGCAACAAATCCATAGTTCTACAGTCTTTGCCATCATGGCCCACTGACTTGCAAAAGTTGCAATATGAACTCTTTGGGACTGTCTAGTATTTTTGCATCATTGGGAAGTGATATGGATCATGGCATGGTTTCTTATAGATTTCGCACCATAGTCCTCCTTTTGGTAATGAATTTCACATTCCTGCTACCATATACTGCGTGAATTTTGGACATTCATTCTCGTGGTGTCCTTTCGTCCTACATGTAGTACACCAAACGACTTCTCATTTGTCCTTACTTTTGTTATGATTTAGCTGGAAAGTTAATTTCTTCAAATTCTCCTTCGGCTCTTCAATGGTTGGATATATCTATTGATATTGGTTTTCTTCCAGTTGTAGGGCTTCCTGCAGAGCCTTTGCCTGTGTATGAAACTTTTGTTGTCATAGTGGATATTTCAAGTGTGGTAGTATTGAATTGATCAATAGGTGCCTGTGTTTCATATCTGTCATGAGATATTTCAACTTTCCTTTCAGTCGCTTAAATCTCTGGTCTAATTTCTATCATCTCATTCATGTACTGGTCCTCTGAGATTGGCTTCTGAAACTCATTTATCAACAATTTCTTGATGTCCACAATTGTTCTAATTGTCCCTGGTGGATTTTTTGTAGCTAAGCTCGTATACCAATCCATTGTGTGATCCCTTAGTGTAATTTCTAGCTGTGCAAGTTTAATATCTTCGTCTGTGATCTTTTTTTCTTCCCAAATCTTTTCACAGATAAACAAGTGTTTTTTCAGGTCCTCCGATGTTGCTCCTTTGAATTCTAGTAACCTGATGGTGGGATCGTGTCTTGTCATCCTAAATGTTGAACTACTACCTTCGCGCGATGTAGATACTTAACTAGTGATTCCTAAACTGGCTCCTCTAGTTGTTGTTCCTTGTGTAGATGTACTTCCTGCTGTCTTTCTTCTCCCGAAATTTAGTTGTCTAAATGGTGGTGTTATTTTTAGTGTATTAGTCACACATGGTTTTAAGGGTTCCACACTGACATTAATATGGATAGGATTGCTGCCTCCCTTCTCTTCCCGCTATTGGACCTATCATCTTCCTCTCATAGGTTTCACAAAGGATTCCTCAATCTACGCCACAGCTCAAAGATCTTCTACCTCTTCTTCATCACTTTCTAAGCCTTCCCTCACAGCTAAGACTCTCTTCTTGGTGTTTACCTTGTATTGGTAGGGTACTCCACTGAACGTATTTCTAGCTATCACCATGATCGGCTTGATCTGGTCATCTCCCATCATGATTAGGTCCAAGGCTTCCTCCTCCTTTCCTTTATCCACTTCTCCTTCCATTTTTCCTTTTTCTGTCAGTGCTTCCCCCCTCCCCCATGCACGTAGGGAAGTTTAGTTATCTGATTCCATTTTCATTACACCTTTCTTATACATCAGTATATTAATAGAAGTATACAATGATCGAATATACCTTCCTCGAGGCCCATGTAGAAACTCTTTCTCCGTTGCATTGTATGAGTTCGTTGTATCTAATGCAAATTTTGTTATAAATCCTGCTACAATATTGTCGAGCCAAAAATCTACTGCGCAGGCGAATTTGTTGTTCACCTGTTGTAACTACTCAATCTAAATTGAGGTCCACTCTAATTGTCGGATCCAGTTTTTTGTGTGTTTATCCTTCAACCTCGATATCCACTCCTGCAATAAGTGTGGAAAATCACAGAAAAATACTTCATGCAAATCAATAAACACGTATTTCTCAATATATTTGCACGGTGTTACTCTAGGGTTTCTGTTATCTTTCTGCGCAAACTCCAACTCCTTTGTCTTCAGCGAGCTTTCGATATCTACTTTTGTAGGATTCAACGGTCTCAACATGCCCTAGTAACGACTCATTCTCACCTCCTTGTTGTCTGATTCAGTATTCTCTTGACCCTCCTTACTGCAGGCCTGATGTTTCTTTTAACATATTTTCAACAGATCCCATCTACTCAATCCTATATTTTTCCAATCGACAACAACAAAACCATTTGTTGGTTTGTTATCTGAGTTTATATATTTAACATGATTGACCCAAGGTTCAAGTCTACTAGGGTTCCAACAAAGCCTCTAAAACTATCAGCCCTCCTGGTAAACCAGAAGGCAATGCAGCACACAGAGTGCACTATGCAGTCTCACCCGAGATAGTCTTAATGGGTGACTGCAATACTAAAGTGTTTGCAACTCAGGATTGAGTGGAGATTTGAGAAGTGTGTGCTAAGATTTCTATTTAACTTATTAAAGAAATATATTTCCATTCATGATTATGCATGGAATATAATCAACTCATTCATTCAACATGCTAATATCTACTTAGAAACAATAAAGAAACACATGGATTCAATCACATAACACAAGTTTTACCATGGTTCACCCCCTCATGGGCTACGCCCACAAATATCTATCTCTTATGTTCTTCTATTATGGCAGTTCCAAAACTATAGCGTCGTGCGCTTTATGAATCCTCTCAGTCGGGTAGAGATATATTATGAGGCGGACTAGATCGCACCAAGCTCCTCAGCCTATGATCTAACCCTCAATATCTACCCTCCTGTCTCTCTACATCTCAAAAACTTAAAAACTAGGTCATATGACAAAATCATTACAACTAGCCATCAAACCAGAACTCCTCTCTTGTGTTGTCTCTTTGGATTACAACTATTGCCTTCTATCTCCCTCTAGCTATCTCTATGAGACCTAGGTATCTATATTTATATGTTTCTGGCTCATCATCCATTACAATGTATTACAAAAATCCTAACCCTAATGTCGTTAGGCATGCACGTGTGCTACTCTTCCTTCAAGTTGTCACTTTCCTCGTGCATTCCTTCCTCCCCAAAAATAGCCTTTCTTTCTGCTTTGGCCTACTTCTAACACAATTCTCATTAAGTTGGTAACTTTATTAGATGAAAAACTCATCTTGTTGGTTGCCAAGTCTTGGAATATGGTGATCATTTATTTTGGGTTTTGATAGGTCATTTTTCATCACCTTCTTCATTTGTTGGTTGGCATGACAGTGTGCTTTCCCTTTGCAAAGTCTCCCCAATCGTGAACCATGCATGCAAAGTAGATGATGTGTTCCTTTATGTTAAGTGGCATCCTTCTTGAATCCCAAGTTGTTGCTCTTGTTTTCCCATGTACATAACTAATATATATATAAACATAATAAATAAGAAAAAAATTATTTTTACCCGAAGGGGTATATCAGATTAGGTTTGTTGCATTTATTTAGTTTCTTTTCTTGCTTTTTGTATATACTTATTTGAGTTTGTTTATACTTACTTTAACATAAGTTTTGTTTTGTTTTGTTATTTTATTTTCCAGTTTTCCATTTTTCATTGAGTCAGAGTCAGTTGGATCAATCAAGTTGCTAGAAAGATCATTTATTTTCAAAATGTTGTTGATCAGTTATGAAAATAATAAAAACAAAACAAAGATGATAAGATTTTCCTTGAGTTTGAAGTACTAGTTATAGCTATTGTCGTACCTGCGGTGCTTTGCTAAAATCTTGATGGTCATGACTCTTCCCTCTTTCTTATTTCCCATTCTTCCCTCCATACTACTTTCAATAAGAGCATATCAAAAAAATTTGCAAAGTTTCAGCAGCAAAGCTCAAGTCAAACCAGAGTTTATTGATTTCTAGTCAATAAAGATTGCCTACCCTATGGAGTCACCAATTGTTGACGCAAAAATGCACAACTAGACCTTGCATTCAAAGAGTTGGAATACACCCTATAAATATTTATTAATATTATTATATAGATAGTAACTATAGGTGTGATCCTTTATAAGAGAAACTAAGAAAAGTTAAATTTTCATTTCCTCATGGAGATTCTAGTTTACGTATGATTTCTCTAGCAGTGATGACATAACATTTATCTCTTTAAGTCCTATATTTATTACACATATGCATGGTTAGTTTCATTAAAAATAAGTGAATGATACAAAGGCCCATATGATTCTTATACAACCTAGTTGTGCATCACATAGGTTACCTTTTCAAAATAAAAGATAAAAGGACCCTTGTATATATGTCATACAAAATTGGTGTTTAGCTCTAACTTCCTTTATTACCATGCTAACACTTGATGAATATATCATATATATATATATAATATTTGTTATGTTATAAAAGGGATACAACTATATTGTCTGACAACATAATATTACGCTACAACATATAGTATCCTAGAGTATTGTTTCATACGAAGCATGGTTAGAATCAATATACTTCAACATCAGATATGTTATAATGTTCATGTCATTTGTTAAAAGGAATTAATGGTTGGTCATTCCATGTGGAAAGAACTTCAAATTAATAGCAGCTTTGAATACATGTGTATCGTAGTACGTGATGGGATTTTGAAATTTGATATGGAATTGTGTGCCTTCCATTATGTAACATATAATTGGGTGTGAGTTGTGGTTGAAAGTTGGTGGTGTTTATGGGTATTTCCATCCGATTTTGGAGGTGACGTGAAGTTAATGAGAATTAATGTAC
>JZKD02S0731445.1:0-14991 GCA_000966675.3 Picea glauca | reverse complement strand
ATAATTTCAAAGATGAAAAGTAAGAAGCATTATCAAATACTAAAGAGTTAGGAATACCAAACCTCATTATAATGTGTTTCTAAATAAAATTAATCACTACCTCCTCATTCACTTTGACTAAAGGAATTGCTTCAATCCAACATGTAAAATAATCAGTTGCGGTTAGAATATACCTGTGTTGTTTAGATGAATGAGGATTTATCTCACCAATAATATCTAATCCCCCTTACTCAAATGGTTCTTCCACTGCTATAGTTTGGAGAGGAAAAGAGGCATTTCATTCTCTCCCTGCTGCTTTTTGACATGCTTCAAAGCTTCTCGAGTATGCGTGAGAATATTTGAAAAGGGTGGGCCCGTAGTATCCCACTCCTATAACTTTATGAGTTGTTGTGTCTCCTGAGAAATGACCACCAGCTGGTCCATCATGCATATATTTTAGCACATTATTAGCTTCTTGTTTTTCAAGACATCTAAGCAACAGTCCATCGTAATTCTTTCTAAACAAGATTCCATGTAATAATTGATACTGTAAATATTTCAATTGCAACGCTCTTCTTTTCTTAGCATTGAGATGATCTGGAGTGGTGCCATGTTGTAAATAATACTTAATATCATTTTAACATGATCCTTCAATGGTTGGAACATATGGAAATTGTTGTGTATACATGATCTGTACATCTTGCCAAGCATCCTCTTCTTGTTCTTCAACATCAACTCCTTGGGTTAATAATTTACACAATCCTTAACTCTTTATAATGTTGGATGACTTAAATTCTAGATCATACTCTTGTAGAGCCATCATCCAATTTCTTTTTTTTTCACCCAATTGTTTTTTAATGAACAAGGATCTCACTTCAAGGTGTGGAACGGTGACTTTAGTATGATTTTTCAGGATATACGATATGATTTGCTTGATTTTTTTATGGACAACAAATGCTTTCTTTTCCACCAGAGGATAATTCATTTAAACACCTTGTAAGCTAGTGCTCATAAAAGAAACAGGGTATTCGTCTCATCTTTCATCCTTTTACATGAGTACTGTTGCTAGTGAATGATCAGATGCAAATGTATATAGCAGGAAATCTTTTGAAAAATCAAGAATCCGAAGAGACGGTGCATTGGCTATAGTGATTTTAATATTTTCAAATGATTCATTTTCCAGTGGTGTCTATTTGAATTGTACATCCCTTTTAATCATATTTTTCAAAGGTTTTATAATATCAACAAAGTCCTAAACAAATCTTGTGATGAAATTGATTCTAACGAAAAAATATTACATGGACCTCTTGTTGTGCGGTGGAGCAATTTGTAAAATGGATTTGGTTCTCTCTGGATCCACTGAAATTCCTTATTTTGAGACAACATGTACTAATAAAATTCCTTTTGAAAAAAAGAATACAATTTTCTTGGGATTAAGCGAAATTCCGTATTTTCTGCAATGCTCGAAAATCTGCTTGAGATGTTTTGAGTGGTATCCTATTTCTTTTGAATAAAATATAACATCATCAAGGTAAACCACCATGCTTTGAATGATTAATCCTTTGAAATAAAAGTCCATTTATCTTTTAAAGGTGGCTCCTGCATTCATAAGACCAAAATGAATTCTTTTGTAAGCACAAGTTCCCCATTTTGTTCGATAAGTAGTCTTTAATCAGTCTGGTTCTGCCACAAGAACCTGGTTGTATCCCAAAAATATGTCTAGTAAGGGGAATAGTTGAGATCCAGAGATGAGTTGCAAGATTTGTTCCATTGGGGGAACTAGATAGTTATCTTTGTCAGAAGTGCGATTTAGATTTCTGAAATCTATACAGATTCGTATTTCCCCCAACTTTTTCCTCATGGGAACCATATTAGATACCCAAGTCAAATGTCTTACTTTAAAAATTATTTAGGCATCTAATAAATTATTGAGTTCCTTTTGTATAAGAGGTTCAAGAGTAGGATGAATCTTCTTTAGCTTTTGCTGAAATGAATTGATTCCTTCTTTGATGGGAATCAGATGTTGTATTATTCATGCATCATAAGTCTTCAAGTCGTCATATGTCTAGGAAAAAACATCTCGATACTTGAATAATTTTGTGAACGTATGTTTTTCAGAATTTGAATAATAAGAGCCTGGGTTGACATACTCAGGTTGTTCATATGTTCCCAAATTGAAAAAGAAATGAATCATTGTGGATTTTTTGGTCTTCAGATTAGTTGGGCTCCTGAACATAGATTGTAAATCAAATAACTTTTCAAGAGTCAGAACATGAACACAATTTGTCCTGATCTTATCAATTTCTTCTCAATAAGCTTGTAGCTCTTGTTGATGAATTTCATCACCAGTCACTGAGTTTTGGAACATGTATGTACTAGTAAGGAATTTGAAAATATGAGAATCATAGTTCAATACTCTCCAACTTATGACATTGTCAGGTATAGATGGCCTAAACATGTTGGCATGTTTTCAGGCAGGTGTGCTTTTCATTGATGGCAAGATCAGAGTATGCAGCGATGGCAAAACAGGGACAATGTAAGCTCAGGAGGATTAGCACAGAATCGTACACAGTGCATAGGTGTGCACCAGGGATGATGTTAACTCATTGCCAAAGCTCAAGAGAGATAGCATACCCACGATCTTAGATGAATCAAAGGTCAAGGCCTTTGACGCTTAGAAATTATTCCAAGTTAGGAGGATGTGTAATCCTGGGAAGAGAAGCGACAGTGATCAATGGATCCCATTGAGAATTCCCGATGAACGTCAGATCTAAGCCCGAGGTCCGACTGGCATTGGATTTAGGAGAACCTGCATGTTCTTTAAAGAGCAAGGTGAAGTAGGGTTACAAAATCCCGAAAGCAAGAGGATAGTTTCGGATACCGGGAGTTGGAAGAGTTGAGACTCTTCATCATCAGGAGTCCCGGAATTGCAAAATGCAAAACGTCGAAATCCTGAAAGCAGGAGAAGAGTTTCGAATACCAGGAGTTGGAAGAGTTGAGACTCTTCATCATCAAGATTTTCAGAATCGCGAAATTCAAAACGGTGAAATCCTGAAAGCAGGAGGATAGTTTCGAATACTGGGAGTTGGAAGAGTTGAGACTCTTCATCATTAGGAGTCTCAGAATTGCGAAATGCGAAACACCGAAATCCCAAAAGTAGGAGGATAGTTTCAGATACTGGGAGTTGGAAGAGTCGAGACTCTTCATCATCAGGAGTCCCAAAATCGTGAAATGAAAAACACCAAAATCCTGAAATAAGGAGGACAGTTTCGGATACCGCTAGTTGGCAGTGTCGAAACACTTCATCATAGAAATACCGAAACGCCGAAATGAGAAACGCTGAAATCTCAAAAAAGGCACATCAACAAAGATTTTCGCAGACCGAGAAATAACTCCATTTCGAAGTTGCAGATATTGGGAGATGGAGGAGTCAAGACTCGAGACTCTTCATCATAGGAGTCCTGAAGTGCTGAAACATGAAATTGTGAAATGCAGTTTTGAATAAGGCTTGGTCACTGCCAGTGGTCACATCGTCAAAGAGATGTAGAGAAGATCTTGAAGAGATAATCTCCTTTTTTGGAGTTTCAGGGATCGAGAGTTGGAAGAGTCAGAGTGACTCGCAACAAATTTGAAAAACGCAAAATTGTGAAATGCAGTATCGAATAAGGTTGTGGTCACAACCAGTGGTCACATCTGTGGAAGATGGAGGAAGGAGCTAGTGCAACCAAGCTACATTTTGGGGATAGTGACTTGGAGTGTCGAGACACTTGATCACACGAATGCCAAAATGTCGAATGCCAAAATGCTGAAATGAAGAAATGTCTATGTAGCCGGTGGTCACCACCGGTGGTCACGTAAGTGGAAGGAGCTAGCATAGCTAGGCTCCATTTCAAGGTTCGCACTGTAACTTCTAGAAACCACTGATGGTTTCTGCCAGACGACTCGAAGAGACTTCTATGTAATTGCCAGAGGAGCTGAAGAGTCTCAAGGAATCTGCCAGTGGAATGAGGACTGGTCATAGAGGCGATTGACAGATAGAAGAGAATTGAATCCTGTAACTACAATAGAGAGGTTGAGCTTGACTGTAACAGAGAAGACGAAGAGTCTCGACTACTGTAGAGGCGAAGGAATCTCAACATAACACCCAGTGATGATGGACGCATGGGTTTAACTGCCAGAAAAGCTAAAGAGTTGTAATAATGATTAGGCAGAGCACTTGACATGAGGAGCATGCAAAAGCATTGTGTACAAGGATGCACAAGGGGCATAGAGACTATAAGAATGAGAAAAAAAGAAGAGTTGAGGGTTGCTGCTGAGAGTGATTTAGGTGTGTAGAAGGAAGAGTGTGCAACAACTGAAATGCACAGAAGAGGAATGGTGCATTGAATGAACATGGCGCACAAAGCATAAAAGGCAGAAGAAAAAAATGTGCAAGGGATGAGTGCAAGAAGACACTGATGCAGTTAGAGCAGTGCAGTGTAGCAGAACAATGATAAGTCCGATAATCCATTAATAAATATTGTAGCACTATAATAAGTTTTAGTAGAAAATTTATAATCAGGGTGGTTGGGAGGTGCTAGGGAGGACTGTTGTCCTCAGAGGTTCAAGTGGGTGCTTGAACACAGGGAGTTGTAACTTCCATCTAGTTGCAGCCAGAAAAACTAGGGTGGCAGGGTGGCACAAGGGAGAACTATTGTTCTCTGTTGTACAGGTTGGTGTTTGTGTGACTGGAAGTTAGTGCTTCCATCCAGTGGGTGTTGGAATATTTAGGGAGTTGGTGCTTCCTTCTAGTGGGTGATAGAGAAACCAGGGAGTTGGTGCTTCCTTCTAGTAGGTGCTAGAGAAACTAGGGAGTTGGTGCTTCCTTCTAGTAGGCGCTAGAGAAAACAAAGAGTTGGTGCTCTCAACAAGTTGTATCTTGCAATACAAAGGTTTTAGCCTCACAATGAGTTGGAGCTCATATGTATGATAATGTACAGAATGTAAAGATTACTTATCATATAAAAAAGAAGAGGTTTTTACCCTTTATGGGTTTCCTCAGGAAATATTTGTCTTTGTATATTTCATATGTGAGAATGATGNATAATTTCAAAGATGAAAAGTAAGAAGCATTATCAAATACTAAAGAGTTAGGAATACCAAACCTCATTATAATGTGTTTCTAAATAAAATTAATCACTACCTCCTCATTCACTTTGACTAAAGGAATTGCTTCAATCCAACATGTAAAATAATCAGTTGCGGTTAGAATATACCTGTGTTGTTTAGATGAATGAGGATTTATCTCACCAATAATATCTAATCCCCCTTACTCAAATGGTTCTTCCACTGCTATAGTTTGGAGAGGAAAAGAGGCATTTCATTCTCTCCCTGCTGCTTTTTGACATGCTTCAAAGCTTCTCGAGTATGCGTGAGAATATTTGAAAAGGGTGGGCCCGTAGTATCCCACTCCTATAACTTTATGAGTTGTTGTGTCTCCTGAGAAATGACCACCAGCTGGTCCATCATGCATATATTTTAGCACATTATTAGCTTCTTGTTTTTCAAGACATCTAAGCAACAGTCCATCGTAATTCTTTCTAAACAAGATTCCATGTAATAATTGATACTGTAAATATTTCAATTGCAACGCTCTTCTTTTCTTAGCATTGAGATGATCTGGAGTGGTGCCATGTTGTAAATAATACTTAATATCATTTTAACATGATCCTTCAATGGTTGGAACATATGGAAATTGTTGTGTATACATGATCTGTACATCTTGCCAAGCATCCTCTTCTTGTTCTTCAACATCAACTCCTTGGGTTAATAATTTACACAATCCTTAACTCTTTATAATGTTGGATGACTTAAATTCTAGATCATACTCTTGTAGAGCCATCATCCAATTTCTTTTTTTTTCACCCAATTGTTTTTTAATGAACAAGGATCTCACTTCAAGGTGTGGAACGGTGACTTTAGTATGATTTTTCAGGATATACGATATGATTTGCTTGATTTTTTTATGGACAACAAATGCTTTCTTTTCCACCAGAGGATAATTCATTTAAACACCTTGTAAGCTAGTGCTCATAAAAGAAACAGGGTATTCGTCTCATCTTTCATCCTTTTACATGAGTACTGTTGCTAGTGAATGATCAGATGCAAATGTATATAGCAGGAAATCTTTTGAAAAATCAAGAATCCGAAGAGACGGTGCATTGGCTATAGTGATTTTAATATTTTCAAATGATTCATTTTCCAGTGGTGTCTATTTGAATTGTACATCCCTTTTAATCATATTTTTCAAAGGTTTTATAATATCAACAAAGTCCTAAACAAATCTTGTGATGAAATTGATTCTAACGAAAAAATATTACATGGACCTCTTGTTGTGCGGTGGAGCAATTTGTAAAATGGATTTGGTTCTCTCTGGATCCACTGAAATTCCTTATTTTGAGACAACATGTACTAATAAAATTCCTTTTGAAAAAAAGAATACAATTTTCTTGGGATTAAGCGAAATTCCGTATTTTCTGCAATGCTCGAAAATCTGCTTGAGATGTTTTGAGTGGTATCCTATTTCTTTTGAATAAAATATAACATCATCAAGGTAAACCACCATGCTTTGAATGATTAATCCTTTGAAATAAAAGTCCATTTATCTTTTAAAGGTGGCTCCTGCATTCATAAGACCAAAATGAATTCTTTTGTAAGCACAAGTTCCCCATTTTGTTCGATAAGTAGTCTTTAATCAGTCTGGTTCTGCCACAAGAACCTGGTTGTATCCCAAAAATATGTCTAGTAAGGGGAATAGTTGAGATCCAGAGATGAGTTGCAAGATTTGTTCCATTGGGGGAACTAGATAGTTATCTTTGTCAGAAGTGCGATTTAGATTTCTGAAATCTATACAGATTCGTATTTCCCCCAACTTTTTCCTCATGGGAACCATATTAGATACCCAAGTCAAATGTCTTACTTTAAAAATTATTTAGGCATCTAATAAATTATTGAGTTCCTTTTGTATAAGAGGTTCAAGAGTAGGATGAATCTTCTTTAGCTTTTGCTGAAATGAATTGATTCCTTCTTTGATGGGAATCAGATGTTGTATTATTCATGCATCATAAGTCTTCAAGTCGTCATATGTCTAGGAAAAAACATCTCGATACTTGAATAATTTTGTGAACGTATGTTTTTCAGAATTTGAATAATAAGAGCCTGGGTTGACATACTCAGGTTGTTCATATGTTCCCAAATTGAAAAAGAAATGAATCATTGTGGATTTTTTGGTCTTCAGATTAGTTGGGCTCCTGAACATAGATTGTAAATCAAATAACTTTTCAAGAGTCAGAACATGAACACAATTTGTCCTGATCTTATCAATTTCTTCTCAATAAGCTTGTAGCTCTTGTTGATGAATTTCATCACCAGTCACTGAGTTTTGGAACATGTATGTACTAGTAAGGAATTTGAAAATATGAGAATCATAGTTCAATACTCTCCAACTTATGACATTGTCAGGTATAGATGGCCTAAACATGTTGGCATGTTTTCAGGCAGGTGTGCTTTTCATTGATGGCAAGATCAGAGTATGCAGCGATGGCAAAACAGGGACAATGTAAGCTCAGGAGGATTAGCACAGAATCGTACACAGTGCATAGGTGTGCACCAGGGATGATGTTAACTCATTGCCAAAGCTCAAGAGAGATAGCATACCCACGATCTTAGATGAATCAAAGGTCAAGGCCTTTGACGCTTAGAAATTATTCCAAGTTAGGAGGATGTGTAATCCTGGGAAGAGAAGCGACAGTGATCAATGGATCCCATTGAGAATTCCCGATGAACGTCAGATCTAAGCCCGAGGTCCGACTGGCATTGGATTTAGGAGAACCTGCATGTTCTTTAAAGAGCAAGGTGAAGTAGGGTTACAAAATCCCGAAAGCAAGAGGATAGTTTCGGATACCAGGAGTTGGAAGAGTTGAGACTCTTCATCATCAGGAGTCCTGGAATTGTGAAATGCGAAACGTCGAAATCCTGAAAGCAGGAGGAGAGTTTCGAATACCAGGAGCTGGAAGAGTCAAGACTCTTCATCATCAGGATTTTCAGAATCGCGAAATTCAAAACGGTGAAATCCCAAAAGAAGGAGGATAGTTTCGGATACCGGGAGTTGGAAGAGTTGAGACTATTCATCATCAGGAGTCTCAGAATTGCGAAATGCGAAACACCGAAATCCCGAAAGAAGGAGGATAGTTTCAGATACTGGGAGTTGGAAGAGTCGAGACTCTTCATCATCAAGAGTCCCAAAATCGTGAAATGCAAAACACCAAAATCCTGAAAGAAGGAGGGCAGTTTCGGATACCGCTAGTTGGCAGTGTCGAAACACTTCATCATAGAAATACCGAAACGCCGAAATGAGAAACGCTGAAATCTCAAAAAAGGCACATCAACAAAGAGTTTCCCAGACCGAGAAATAACTCCATTTCGAAGTTGCAGATATTGGGAGATGGAGGAGTCAAGACCCGAGACTCTTCATCACAGGAGTCCCGAAGTGCCGAAACATGAAATTGTGAAATGCAGTTTTGAATAAGGCTTGGTCACTGCCAGTGGTCACATCGTCAAAGAGATGTAGAGAAGATATTGAAGAGATAATCTCCTTTTTTGGAGTTTCGGGGATCGAGAGTTGGAAGAGTCAGAGTGACTCGCAACAAATTTGCAAAACGCAAAATTGTGAAATGCAGTATCGAATAAGGTTGTGGTCACAGCCAATGGTCACATCTGTGGAAGATGGAGGAAGGAGCTAGTGCAACCAAGCTACATTTTGGGGATTGTGACTTGGAGTGTCGAGACACTTGATCACACGAATGCCAAAATATCGAATGCCAAAATGATGAAATGATGAAATTTCTATGTAGCCGGTGGTCACTGTCGGTGGTCACGTAAGTGGAAGGAGCTAGCATAGCTAGGCTCCATTTCAAGGTTCTCACTGTAACTGCTAGAAACCAATGATGGTTTCTGCCAGAGGAATCGAAGAGACTTCTATGTAATTGCCAGAGGAGCTGAAGAGTCTCAAGGAATCTGCCAGTGGAATGAGGACTGGTCATAGAGGCGATTGACAGATGGAAGAGAATTGAATCCTGTAACTACAATAGAGAGGTTGAGCTTGACTGTAACAGAGAAGACGAAGAGTCTCGACTACTGGAGAGGCGAAGGAATCTCAGCATAACACCCAATGATGATGGACGCATGGGTTTAACTGCCAGAGAAGCTAAAGAGTTGTAATAATGATTAGGCAAAGCACTTGACATGAGGAGCATGCAAAAGCATTGTGCACAAGGATGCACAAGGGGCATAGAGACTATAAGAATGAGAACAAAAGAAGAGTTGAGGGTTGCTGCTGAGAGTGATTTAGGTGTGTAGAAGGAGGAGTGTGCAACAACTGAAATGCACAGAAGAGGAATGGTGCATTGAATGAACATGGCGCACAAAGCATAAAAGGCAGAAGAAAAAAATGTGCAAGGGATGAGTGCAAGAAGACACTGATGCAGTTAGAGCAGTGCAGTGTAGCAGAACAATGATAAGTCCGATAATCCATTAATAAATATTGTAGCACTATAATAAGTTTTAGTAGAAAATTTATAATCAGGGTGGTTGGGAGGTGCTAGGGAGGACTGTTGTCCTCAGAGGTTCAAGTGGGTGCTTGAACACAGGGAGTTGTAACTTCCATCTAGTTGCAGCCAGAAAAACTAGGGTGGCAGGGTGGCACAAGGGAGAACTATTGTTCTCTGTTGTACAGGTTGGTGTTTGTGTGACTGGAAGTTAGTGCTTCCATCCAGTGGGTGTTGGAATATTTAGGGAGTTGGTGCTTCCTTCTAGTGGGTGATAGAGAAACCAGGGAGTTGGTGCTTCCTTCTAGTAGGTGCTAGAGAAACTAGGGAGTTGGTGCTTCCTTCTAGTAGGCGCTAGAGAAAACAAAGAGTTGGTGCTCTCAACAAGTTGTATCTTGCAATACAAAGGTTTTAGCCTCACAATGAGTTGGAGCTCATATGTATGATAATGTACAGAATGTAAAGATTACTTATCATATAAAAAAGAAGAGGTTTTTACCCTTTATGGGTTTCCTCAGGAAATATTTGTCTTTGTATATTTCATATGTGAGAATGATGTTGAATGTTCTATTGCTTACTTCCTTGCATTATTGTGAGTGTCATTAAGTGCTCTGCAAAGAATTTAAAATAAGCATAATTGTTTAAGCACGGTAACAACTGATTCACCCCCCCTCTCAGTTGTTTAACAATTGGTATCAGAGCTGACCCCTTTTATCTAAGGGTAGATCCCAGAGCTTAAACATGTCAATCCATGAAGGAAATTCAACCAATAAGGCTCCTCTGTTCCATGGAACAAACGTTTCCTTCTGGAAATTTAGAATGAGAACCTACATAATGGATTTAGGTGCAGATGTCTGGGATGTGGTAGATACTAGTTATGTAAAGCCAGTTGTACTAGCTAATAAGGATGACAAGCTAGAATTTATCTTCAATGTTAAGGCTATGAATGCTATCTTGAGTGGGCTTGCAGAAGAAGAATTCATAAAATTTATGCACGTAGGAACTACCAAAGAAATGTGGGACAAACTCATTAGCAGTTATGAAGGTAATAAGAAAGTAAAGGATGCCAATCTTCAAATCTATAGAGTACAGTTTGAACAGTTGAAGATGAAAGAATATGAAACTGTTGGAAAATACTTTNACCAGATAGGTTCAACCCGAAGGTCTCTTCTATAGAATAACTTAATGATCTAAAAACCTTGGAGTTTGATCAACTTCTAGGAACATTGACTGCATATGAAATGAGAATAGTTAAATATAAGCCCATCTTCAGAGAAGCATCATTTAAAGCAGACAAGAATGAGGATTTCGAGCCTGATGAAATTGAAGAAAAATTTGTGAAGAGACTGAAGAAGGGATCGGGCAAATACAAAGGTAAATTGTAGTTCAAATGTTTCAACTATGGTAAGATAGGTCATTTTTCAAATACATATCCTCACAAAGGAAAGGATTAGACATATGATTATGAGGAGAAGAACAAACACAAAAATTTCTTTAAAGAGAGTAATTTTAAGAAGAAAAGTCTTTATGTAAACAATGATGATGATCCTTCAAATGATGAAGACAATGAATCCTCTATTGAAAATAAACTAAATGACCTCATACTTATGGCCAAAGAGGATTATGATAATAAAAGCACAGGAAGTGAGGCTAATGAAGAAGAAGTTGTGGTTGATATGGAAGGAGAACTGATCAGTGCACTGGAAGAGATTGACAGACTCAAAATTAAGAACATAAAGAAAAAACAATTGTTGATACAGTTCGAGAAACACAGTAAATAGCCTGATGAAGACTTTTCCCTGCTAAGAGTAGAATTAGAAGAGGCAAAGAAAATTGAGGACATTATGAAACAACAGTTATCAGAAAAGAAGGCAAGATATAAAGCTTTGGAAGAAGAAGTAGTGAAAACTATGAAAGAGTTGGAGAAGTTTCAAGCCTTGTATCATCAGAATCTGTCAAGTATCAAAGCCATAGAAGGATTAGCCACCATTATGAATCAACAAAGGAATCCAAAGCTGAAAACTGGTNGAGTGTGCAACAACTGAAATGCACAGAAGAGGAATGGTGCATTGAATGAACATGGCGCACAAAGCATAAAAGGCAGAAGAAAAAAATGTGCAAGGGATGAGTGCAAGAAGACACTGATGCAGTTAGAGCAGTGCAGTGTAGCAGAACAATGATAAGTCCGATAATCCATTAATAAATATTGTAGCACTATAATAAGTTTTAGTAGAAAATTTATAATCAGGGTGGTTGGGAGGTGCTAGGGAGGACTGTTGTCCTCAGAGGTTCAAGTGGGTGCTTGAACACAGGGAGTTGTAACTTCCATCTAGTTGCAGCCAGAAAAACTAGGGTGGCAGGGTGGCACAAGGGAGAACTATTGTTCTCTGTTGTACAGGTTGGTGTTTGTGTGACTGGAAGTTAGTGCTTCCATCCAGTGGGTGTTGGAATATTTAGGGAGTTGGTGCTTCCTTCTAGTGGGTGATAGAGAAACCAGGGAGTTGGTGCTTCCTTCTAGTAGGTGCTAGAGAAACTAGGGAGTTGGTGCTTCCTTCTAGTAGGCGCTAGAGAAAACAAAGAGTTGGTGCTCTCAACAAGTTGTATCTTGCAATACAAAGGTTTTAGCCTCACAATGAGTTGGAGCTCATATGTATGATAATGTACAGAATGTAAAGATTACTTATCATATAAAAAAGAAGAGGTTTTTACCCTTTATGGGTTTCCTCAGGAAATATTTGTCTTTGTATATTTCATATGTGAGAATGATGCTGGATGTTCTATTTCTTACTTCCTTGCATTATTGTGAGTGTCATTAAGTGCTCTGCAAAGAATCTAAAATAAGCATAATTGTTTAAGCATGGTAACAACTGATTCACCCCCCCTCTCAAATGTTCAACAATTGGTATCAGAGCTGACCCCTTTTATCTAAGGGTAGATCCCAGAGCTTAAACATGTCAAGCCATGAAGGAAATTCAACCAATAAGGCTCCTATGTTCCATGGAACAAACGTTTCCTTCTGGAAATTTAGAATGAGAACCTACATAATGGCTTTAGGTGCAGATGTCTGGGATGTGGTAGATACTAGTTATGTAAAGCCAGTTGTACTAGCTAATAAGTATGACAAGCTAGAATTTATCTTCAATGTTAAGGCTATGAATGCTATCTTGAGTGGGCTTGCAGAAGCAGAATTCATAAAATTTATGCACGTAGGAACTACCAAAGAAATGTGGGACAAACTCATTAGCAGTTATGAAGGTAATAAGTAAAGGATGCCAATCTTCAAATCTATAGAGTACAGTTTGAACAGTTGAATATGAAAGAAGATGAAACTGTTGGAAAATACTTTCTGAGAGTTGAAGAAATAGTAAATGAAATGAAAGAACTTGGTGAAAAAATTGAGGAGCCTTCTTTAGTTTAGAAAATTTTGAGATCTCTACCAGATAGGTTCAACCCGGAGGTCTCTTCTATAGAATAACTTAATGATCTAAAAACCTTGGAGTTTGATCAACTTCTAGGAACATTGACTGCATATGAAATGAGAATAGTTAAAGATAAACCCATCTTCAGAGAAGCATCATTTAAAGCATACAAGAATGAGGATTTCGAGCCTGATGAAATTGAAGAAAAATTTGTGAAGAGACTGAAGAAGGGATTGGGCAAATACAAAGGTAAATTGTAGTTCAAATGTTTCAACTATGGTAAGATAGGTCATTTTGCAAATACATATCCTCACAAAGGAAAGGATTAGACATATGATTATGAGGAGAAGAACAAACACAAAAATTTCTTTAAAGAGAATAATTTTAAGAAGAAAAGTCTTTATGTAAACAATGATGATGATCCTTCAAATGATGAAGACAATGAATCCTCTATTGAAAATAAATAAATGACTTCATACTTATGGCCAAAGAGGATTATGATAATAAAAGCACAGGAAGTGAGGCTAATGAAGAAGAAGTTGTGGTTGATATGGAAGGAGAACTGATCAGTGCACTGGAAGAGATTGACAGACTCAAAATTAAGAACATAAAGAAAAAACAATTGTTGATACAGTTCGAGAAAGACAGTAAACAGCCCGATGAAGACTTTGCCCTGCTAAGAGTAGAATTAGAAGAGGCAAAGAAAATTGAGCACATTATGAAACAACAGTTATCAGAAAAGAAGGCAAGATATAAATCTTTGGAAGAAGAAGTAGTGAAAACTACGAAAGAGTTGGAGAAGTTTCAAGCCTTGTATCATCAGAATCTGTCAAGTATCAAAGCCATAGAAGGATTAGCCACCATTATGAATCAACAAAGGAATCCAAAGCTGAAAACTGGTTTGGTTTATGAAGAGGGATCAAGTAGTGGTCAACCAAGAAACAAAGAATCCATCAAGTTTGTCAAATCTACAACTAATGACAACAACAAACCTGCAGAAACAAAGGAAGACAATCAGCTGCCCAGGAGGAGTAAAGAAAAAGGTTCTAGGATTGAATCTGTAGAACAAAGAAATAATGCACTCCATGCTCAAGGAAATCATCAACATGGAAGACATCGATCTGTTCAAAGAAGACAACCATTATCCAGGTACCAACATTTTTTCTATGGATATTGTCTCTTTTGTTCTAACTTTGGTYATAAAGCTGTAAATTGTTCTTTAAAATTAAATTATGAGCAATCAAGACATTCAAGGTATAGATATMTGCCACAACAAAGAATGAGACAACCAAGTAACAAACCCCCACAGACTGCAAATCACTTGATGGATGGGAAAAGGACACAGGTTAAGCATAACAATCGTTATGATCCTTTATTCAACAAAATAGAATGTTACATCTGTCATAACTATGGACACAAATCTATTGACTGCCGCTTAAGGAACTATGAATCTGATTTGAATTCCCCTGCTGAAAATGTCAAGGTTTGGAAGAATAAAGAAAATGACAAGTGTGGATTAGTGTTGTTAGCTCAAAGACAAACGAAACCTTGGTATATAGATAGTGGATGCTCCAAACATATGACGGGAGACAAAGGTAAGTTTCTATCTCTAAGTGAAAGCAAATCAGGAAACGTAACCTTTGGAAATGATGCTCTAGGTAAAATAAAAGGTAAAGGGATGGTAAGTCTAAGTAATGGAAAAGGAAAATCCCAAGATGTTCTTCTTGTAGATGGGCTGAAACATAATCTGCTCAGTGTAAGTCAAATGTGTAACAGAGGATGTAAAGTGGTGTTCACGTCCAAGGATTGCAAGATAAAGTCTGTAAACTCAGGACAAGTGGTGGCCAAAGGCATAAGGACATAAAATAATGTATATGTGTTGAAAGAAGATAGCGAAGAGTGTCATCTAAGAAAACATGATGAAAGATGGTTATGGCATAGGAGACTTGGACATCTAAACTTTGACCACTTAATCAAGCTCAAAAATCTTGAGGCAGTAAAAGATCTTC
>JZKD02S0731411.1:76155-86963 GCA_000966675.3 Picea glauca | reverse complement strand
TGATGATTGTGTGTTTGTAGAAGAATCTCTTCTTCGTTAGTGAGGAGGATGTTGCGATCTGTGGGAGTCTCAGGGTTTTGGTACTGTCCCATCTATGGTGGGGCATGGTGCATATCTTGTTGGGTATTCATCACACCTTGGTGTGGAATAGGGTTTTTCAACACCACTAGGGGTGGTTGTTGCACATACTATTGTGGGGCCTGTTGAGGGGTAGGTGGTGTTGGGGACGTCGTCCATTCACGGATTTCTTCATCCGTTAAATTCAAAAATTTGGGGTAAATGGTGAGTATAATGGACGTACTCACCACAAAGGGCACATGAAAAGTTTATCTATAGGTTATTGTTATTTTTCCACCCTTGGCGTTTGTTGTTATTTCCCCCTTGGGGGTTATGGTTCCCCTGGTTCTTGTTTCCCCCAGAAGGTTGGTTTTGTTGGGGGTTGTTTCCCCCTGGTCTAGGATTATTATTGTTTCATTTTTTCCCTTTATTCTTGGCATTATTCAATTGATGGGCCAGATTTTCCATATTCAGTTGTTCAAAATTTTGAAATTGTTGAATGGGAGAGGGTTGAACAAAGTTAACCCCAACGTGTAGTCGTCCTTTTGGTGTTGCCATGGGTTGTGGAGGACCAGGAAATGGAAAGTAAAGATTATTTTGTGGAAATGATCCGTATGGTACATAGGAAGGCACAGTTATTTCACTAGTTCTCAGGGTGTAAGCTGAGGTAGAGGGGGTACCAGAACTTGGTTGAACAGTCGGGCGCATCATGGGTGTTGATGCGGGTCCACTCATGGGTGGAGGGGGTAAAGTAGAGTATGGAGGTTGATAAGGGGGAGGAGGGTAATAAGAAGGTCCTTTATATATTGGTGGATGTTAGGGTGTACCATACATAGGTGGTGGTTGGACGTACAGATTGTGGTGTGTTGTGGTACTGATCAAACCATCTGCTGAGTGAGACATTCTAGGTTTGTCTTGGTTGAATGGTACGGGTCTCAGGGCGTCAGGTAGTACTGTATATAAGTATCATGAATGTGAATAAATGAGCTCATACTGTTGAGCCTTGATGATGGCTTCCTCTTCATACTATGGCAAGGTGGAGGCCACATCTTTGGCAAGGAGGGGGACGAGTGATCTGAGAAACCAATCGAGGCATTGTTGCTTGGTGGTTTCGTCTTTGCATAAACCATGTCATCGATGCCATTCATGAATGTGGTTAGTGATATGTGTGGCTGAGGTTTGTTCGAACTCAGATAACAGTTCGAGACCATTGTCATGGTGGATTGGTAGTTGAAAGAAGGTCAAAAACATTTTGGTCACTGATTCAAAAGTCATGTGGGACCTTGATTTCTCGTCTACATACCACTTGGCTGAAGGGCCTGTGCGTGTGCATTGAAATAACCTTAATCAGATGGATTCGTCCATGATGTTGTTTGAATAGAACCATAGGTGGAAGGTCATGACATGGTTGGCAGGATCTTCTCCCACCTTGCCTTCAAACTTCAGAATGTCCGAAGTTAGTTTAGTAGGCATTACAGGCCATGTGGGGTCATGCAATATAGGATCGTTGGCGAGCTTGCTCAAATCTAGTATGTTGAGGGAGGCCAAGTATGGCATATGGAGTGGAGGTGGAAGATTATTTCTAGCCATGGCATGAGTGGTTTGTGTACCTGAACCTTGAGGGGGTTTGATTGGGGTTGTACTTCCCCCTTGGGAAGAAGTTTCCCCCCCACCTCCTTATAAAGAAAATCTAGAAGACGATTGTCCTTGGGAATTGGACCCAAGTAAATTGGAACCAAGAAACACTAATCCCAATACAATAGGGGTGTGAGAGGGTTGAGCCGATGAGTTGGCAAGACTAGGATACCCCCCTAGAATAGGAGGGAGATTCAACAAGCGTTTGGAATGACGGGGATTCTGTGGGTCCCCTATGATGTCGGAATAGAAAAGAAGATGTGTGCAAATGGTGATGAGAGAAATAAATAAACAAGAGACTTTGTATAACTTGGACCTTCACAATATATCTTACAATCGCATGTAGTCACAAGAGCATCATACATAAATCAATAGAAAAGAAGCATACATGTGGGTAGGTGGATTTTTTCCACGTGGGAGAACAAAGACAAAAACAATGTTGTGTCCTAAAAAGACGTAACTTCCTTTCTCTCAAATAGCACTGGACCTTCCAATAGCACTCAAAAGTGGGGTCTAAAGCCACCGGAACATGAACTAGTGATGGATGAAACAATCAATTATAATGAGGGGTAGAGGGTCCATATCCCGAAAGAGCTGGCTATATTTCCCAATAGCCACACAAAATCCAATCAAGGTGCAATTGCAACCCACAATTGCCACCTGGGTAGATGTCCTAAAATTTGATCACTAGGTACCTTGGTCAAAGTGTGGCATTTATATTTTTGGCCTCATAAATGGGTCACGGGATGGATTACATCCAAGAGGTGGGTGCCTCAAGGGGGGACACACAGAACAACTAGACCTCGGTCTTTGACCTTTCATAGGTATCTCCTTGCCTTATGGTGTTAGGAACACTTGACTTGGAGGATTTTAAAGTTCCCTATTTGTCAACTTATAATGTTTGAAGATGTGAGAAGCAGATAATAGAGAGTTATTTGGATGCCTATCCCCGAAATCATACCTAGACTAAAAAATTTCTTTAGGCACCTCCTGTGGAGGAAAACTTAATGAGTTTTTAGAAAATTTTAGATGTGGTTGTTTGAGATATTGGGGGTATTAACCAATATCATTCAAATTAAGTGGGAGTGTATAGTTCCTCAAGAAAAGGGTGGGTCATTTCATAATCCCTTTGGGGGAAACTTACTTCAACCTGCACAATTCAAGATGGAACTATGTGAGAGAGTAGTGACTTTCTGTGTGAGCAAGTGATAAAATTTTCCAAATTTTTAATAAGTTAGGTGTCACCTTGCAGCATGTGGACTTCATGTGGTCCTTACAAGTCTTGATTACCTATATTACTAGATTCCATTAGTACAACCTTGTGGAATTTTAAAGTCCCTAGAGAACTAAAATGTGGACATATGGGTCCTTACCAATCCTTTAAACTCCCTAATGTGATTTAATCTAAGAAAGATTCAAAAGACTATCCTAGATTGTGAACATGTGGGCATGTATGGGCCCATTACAATAATATTTAAACTCCCTTAGTGATGTAAACTAAGAAAATAGCTTCAAAACTATCCTATTTTGTATCATGTGGGCATGTGTGGTCCCTTACAAATATAAGATGTTTGAAAAAAAAACTAAGAGGAGCCCTAGGGGGGCTATTGTCCTCTCCTAATGATTTTTGTCTTTAAGGGAGATGAAATCTCCCCTCAATCACTTTTTTGATTCTCAAGATCGCTCTATGGTGCGAGAGAAGAGCATATTCAATGATTGAAGTTTGATTTCTGGTCCCAATGCAAGTGTTTATATATGTGATAGTGAATTATTCCAACTTAAATTTTACAATCAAAGCAAGCCATCCATGTGAAAAAATGAAATAAAAAAGAGGAGAAATATGGATTTTAACCTCCTAAGTGCCTATGTTTTGACTAACCCTTCATGTGGAGAGGGAATCTAAATGTGGTGCATATTACAAATTCCATAGAATCAAGACTTAGAAGGCCAGGGGCCTACAAAATATCACAACAAATCGATACAATGTTGAATTTATGGACAGGTGTATGGGTCGCAGAGTAGACAAAGGTGCATGTGACACCAATGCGCAAATAAACAATGACCTATTGGCTCATGGTGTGCAGAATGAGCTAAGAAACACAGTGATGTTGGTGCACATGCTCGAAAGACGTGCCTGTGTGCTAAAAAACCCACTCACATTCTGATATGTGGTCAGGAAGAAAATTTTGGATGAAATTCTCTTATTCCATCTCTGAATTTGGATTTTTGCAGGTATTCTTGGGACGGTTATGATCCCTGCAAGTTAAATAAATAAAAAAGAAGTGCTCAAACAACCCAATTAGGGAGGGAAATGATATCTTCCCCAGTACGGTCGCCAATCTATTGTATCTTTTTCGTCACTTGAATGAGCAAAAGAGGGACACTTGCAAGTCCAGTTGGGTTAGCTGAACATGACAAAATTTAGTGCAAGAGTTAGACACATGAAGCACAAGAAATAAATAAACAACTAAGCTAATAACAACTAAAGAAATAAAACTAAAGTGCGTACGGAAATTAGAACCAAAATCAACTAAACAATTGACCAATATTCATGCCACCAATGGATAGATTGTATTAGTGGAAAAAAACCAAAGAGAAAGGGATACTTATGGGTCCCCTCTTCCACCAAGGGATGGCTCTTGAATCACCTATGAGAGAGATATTCTTACAAATAACAAACTAGAAAGGAAATGTTGAAGAAATCCAAAGCTCATTCTCCCAAGAGGTGAGGTGAATAAATCAATGAAATGATGCTAGTATGCTCCAAGAAGGAAAGAGGTTCGTTGTAGGAGAATAGAGGAAACATAAGAATACAAATAGATTCTTGAAAATATAGTGCACCGATGGCCTCTTTTTATAGTAAATCTTTGCGGCAATATCCAACTGGTTTTTAGTGTAAACAAGGGGGCCTTTAGGGCACCCTTAGGTCTTTGACCAGCCCCCCACTCGGATTCAGTTTGGATTCGAGGGTCAAATCAGCCTAGGAGATGAACCAGAAGTGGGTTGGAGGATGACTAGAATCATAAATGCACCGTTCTTAGGTGTTCGTGGCTTTTTGCGTACACAAACGCGCATCATAGGCATATGCACTTTTTCGGTGTTTTTTGACTAGCGCGCATGCACGCGCTTCCTTTGTATTTTGAGCGCATGTTGATTTTATAAACAGTTGTATAGTTTGCCCCTTTGGAAATTCATTTTTTGGGGCCATGAATGAACTAATAGGTGTTTTGGAGATGCTGGATTCCTGTAACCATTTGCGGATGAAATTTCAGTGATAACACATTTTATTTGCCAAGAACTTGAAGAAGTCAAACTTTATGAAGGTTTGATTCTCGAGGTGTGACAAGGCTACTAGGAAACCCAAAAACAATGATATCCATTATAAAACTATTATAAATAGAAACAAACTTTCAAACATAGGTAGTATATTCACTAAAGTCATTCCCTCAACCTCCAGAATAGATTCATCGAAATATGTAACAATCGCTTTGCATTGATAGAGAAACTGATAAAAAACATTAATATTTCATGTCAAAGCCTCATTTACACAAGCATTTGAGCTAATATATAATTGACCCTTATTAATGATCTATTAACCTTTGTATTTACATAAGAATTTAGTTGAAGATGAGTATCTATTAAACTTTGGATAAGATACTAGTTGAAGATGGTGATGTATTACCCTTTGTATTTTCACAAGCATTGGAATCACCCAGCCAAGTCCTGGTTGTCCCTGGGGTTTCTGACAGGATGGATCTACCAAAATGATTCAGAGGCCATTATCAACCCCTGTATCGACGAGGTCACTGGAAGAAGGCTTGTAAGAATATAAACAACGCTTTATAACCGCATATAAATGAATGTTTAGTAGCATCAAATCATCTAATCACAAATGCTTAGTATATAAAAAGGTCTGTCATAAATAGAATTCCAACAACTTTCAATCATATAATACATTTTCTCTATTAATTCCCCCTCCAAGTGTAATACAAACTTGTTGATACTTAGTTCCACTGCTTTGTAGATGGCAGATTTCTTCCATCCAACCAAACATGGTGTAAAATTAATCGTTTATTTTCATGTACTGTGCTCCATACCCGTTGGATGCATGAAATATGATTGCCCATATAGATAACTGCTACTCTGTTACCAGACTTTGACCCATGTACTATTGGTGGATTTACCAAGGCTATTTGTGTTAATATTAAGGAACCAAAATATATTTGAAATGGGCATGGGTAGTGGAGTTATGCATCACCCTATTATAATTGTGTCTAACTTAAAGAACATTTCTATTAATTTTGTCTTANGAGCTGGCTATATTTCCCAATAGCCACACAAAATCCAATCAAGGTGCAATTGCAACCCACAATTGCCACCTGGGTAGATGTCCTAAAATTTGGTCACTAGGTACCTCGATCAAAGTGTGGCATTTATATTTTTGGCCTCAGAAATGGGTCACAGGATGGATTACATCCAAGAGGTGGGTGCCTCAAGGGGGGACACACAGAACAACTGGACCTCGGTCTTTGACCCTTCATAGGTATCTCCTTGCCTTATGGTGTTACGAACACTTGAATTGGAGGATTTTAAAGTTCCCTATTTGTCAACTGATAATGTTTGAAGATGTGAGAAGCAGATAATAGAGAGTTATTTGGATGCCTATCCCCGAAATCATACCTAGACTAAAAAATTTCTTTAGGCACCTCCTGTGGAGGAAAACTTAATGAGTTTTTAGAAAATTTTAGATGTGGTTGTTTGAGATATTGGGCGTGTTAACCAATATCATTCAAACTAAGTGGGAGTGTATAGTTCCTCAAGAAAAGGGTGGGGAATTTCATAATCCCTTTGGGGGAAACTTACTTCAACCTACACAATTCAAGATGGAACTATGTGAGAGAGTAGTGACTTTGTGTGTGAGCAAGTGATAAAATTTTCCAAATTTTTAATAAGTTAGGTGTCACCTTGCAGCATGTGGACTTCATGTGGTCCTTACAAGTCTTGATTACCTATCTTACTAGATGCCATTAGTACAACCTTGTGGAATTTTAAAGTCCCTAGAGAACTAGAATGTGGACATATGGGTCCTTACCAATCCTTTAAACTCCCTAATGTGATTTAATCTAAGAAATATTCAAAAGACTATCCTAGATTGTGAACATGTGGGCATGTATGGGCCCATTACAATAATATTTAAACTCCCTTAGTGATGTAAACTAAGAAAGTAGCTTCAAAACTATCCTATTTTGTAGCATGTGGGCATGTGTGGTCCCTTACAAATATAAGATGTTTGAAAAACAAACTAAGAGGAGTCCTAGGGGGGCTATTGTCCTCTCCTAAATATTTTTGTCTTTAAGGGAGATGAAATCTCCCCTCAATCATTTTTTTGATTCTCAAGATCGCATTATGGTGCGAGAGAAGAGCATATTCAATGATTGAAGTTTGATTTCTGGTCCCAATGCAAGTGTTTATATATGTGATAGTGAATTATTCCAACTTAAATTTTACAATCAAAGCAAGCCATCCATGTGAAAAAATGAAATAAAAAAGAGGAGAAATATGGATTTTAACCTCCTAAGTGCCTATGTTTTGACTAACCCTTCATGTGGAGAGGGAATCTAAATGTGGTGCATATTACAAATTCCATAGAATCAAGACTTAGAAGGCCAGGGGCCTACAAAATATCACAACAAATCGATACAATGTTGAATTTATGGACAGGTGTATGGGTCGCAGAGTAGACAAAGGTGCATGTGACACCAATGCGCAAATAAACAATGACCTATTGGCTCATGGTGTGCAGAATGAGCTAAGAAACACAGTGATGTTGGTGCACATGCTCGAAAGACGTGCCTGTGTGCTAAAAAACCCACTCACATTCTGATATGTGGTCAGGAAGAAAATTTTGGATGAAATTCTCTTATTCCATCTCTGAATTTGGATTTTTGCAGGTATTCTTGGGACGGTTATGATCCCTGCAAGTTAAATAAATAAAAAAGAAGTGCTCAAACAACCCAATTAGGGAGGGAAATGATATCTTCCCCAGTACGGTCGCCAATCTATTGTATCTTTTTCGTCACTTGAATGAGCAAAAGAGGGACACTTGCAAGTCCAGTTGGGTTAGCTGAACATGACAAAATTTAGTGCAAGAGTTAGACACATGAAGCACAAGAAATAAATAAACAACTAAGCTAATAACAACTAAAGAAATAAAACTAAAGTGCGTACGGAAATTAGAACCAAAATCAACTAAACAATTGACCAATATTCATGCCACCAATGGATAGATTGTATTAGTGGAAAAAAACCAAAGAGAAAGGGATACTTATGGGTCCCCTCTTCCACCAAGGGATGGCTCTTGAATCACCTATGAGAGAGATATTCTTACAAATAACAAACTAGAAAGGAAATGTTGAAGAAATCCAAAGCTCATTCTCCCAAGAGGTGAGGTGAATAAATCAATGAAATGATGCTAGTATGCTCCAAGAAGGAAAGAGGTTCGTTGTAGGAGAATAGAGGAAACATAAGAATACAAATAGATTCTTGAAAATATAGTGCACCGATGGCCTCTTTTTATAGTAAATCTTTGCGGCAATATCCAACTGGTTTTTAGTGTAAACAAGGGGGCCTTTAGGGCACCCTTAGGTCTTTGACCAGCCCCCCACTCGGATTCAGTTTGGATTCGAGGGTCAAATCAGCCTAGGAGATGAACCAGAAGTGGGTTGGAGGATGACTAGAATCATAAATGCACCGTTCTTAGGTGTTCGTGGCTTTTTGCGTACACAAACGCGCATCATAGGCATATGCACTTTTTCGGTGTTTTTTGACTAGCGCGCATGCACGCGCTTCCTTTGTATTTTGAGCGCATGTTGATTTTATAAACAGTTGTATAGTTTGCCCCTTTGGAAATTCATTTTTTGGGGCCATGAATGAACTAATAGGTGTTTTGGAGATGCTGGATTCCTGTAACCATTTGCGGATGAAATTTCAGTGATAACACATTTTATTTGCCAAGAACTTGAAGAAGTCAAACTTTATGAAGGTTTGATTCTCGAGGTGTGACAAGGCTACTAGGAAACCCAAAAACAATGATATCCATTATAAAACTATTATAAATAGAAACAAACTTTCAAACATAGGTAGTATATTCACTAAAGTCATTCCCTCAACCTCCAGAATAGATTCATCGAAATATGTAACAATCGCTTTGCATTGATAGAGAAACTGATAAAAAACATTAATATTTCATGTCAAAGCCTCATTTACACAAGCATTTGAGCTAATATATAATTGACCCTTATTAATGATCTATTAACCTTTGTATTTACATAAGAATTTAGTTGAAGATGAGTATCTATTAAACTTTGGATAAGATACTAGTTGAAGATGGTGATGTATTACCCTTTGTATTTTCACAAGCATTGGAATCACCCAGCCAAGTCCTGGTTGTCCCTGGGGTTTCTGACAGGATGGATCTACCAAAATGATTCAGAGGCCATTATCAACCCCTGTATCGACGAGGTCACTGGAAGAAGGCTTGTAAGAATATAAACAACGCTTTATAACCGCATATAAATGAATGTTTAGTAGCATCAAATCATCTAATCACAAATGCTTAGTATATAAAAAGGTCTGTCATAAATAGAATTCCAACAACTTTCAATCATATAATACATTTTCTCTATTAATTCCCCCTCCAAGTGTAATACAAACTTGTTGATACTTAGTTCCACTGCTTTGTAGATGGCAGATTTCTTCCATCCAACCAAACATGGTGTAAAATTAATCGTTTATTTTCATGTACTGTGCTCCATACCCGTTGGATGCATGAAATATGATTGCCCATATAGATAACTGCTACTCTGTTACCAGACTTTGACCCATGTACTATTGGTGGATTTACCAAGGCTATTTGTGTTAATATTAAGGAACCAAAATATATTTGAAATGGGCATGGGTAGTGGAGTTATGCATCACCCTATTATAATTGTGTCTAACTTAAAGAACATTTCTATTAATTTTGTCTTANATTTGAGCTAATAGATCATTGACCCTTATTAATGATCTATTACCCTTTGTATTTACATAAGAAATTAGTTGAAGATGAGCATATATTAACCTTTGGACAAGATACTAGTTGAAGATGGTGATGTATTACCCTTTGTATTTTCACAAGCATTGGAATCACCTAGCCATGTCCTGGTTGTCCCTAGGGTTTCTGACAGGATGGATCTACCAAAATGATTCAAAGACCATTATCAGCCCCTGTATCGATGAGGTCACTGGAAGAAGGCTGGTAAGAATATAAACAACACTTTATAACCACATATAAATGAATTTTTAGTAGTGCCAAATCATCTAATCACAGATGTTTAGTATATAAAAAGGTTCGTCATAAACATAATTCCAACAACTTGCAATCATATAATACATTTTCTCTATTAATGCCCCCTCCAAGTGTAATACAAACTTGTTGATACTTATTTCCATTTTTTTGTAGATGGGATATTTCTTCCATCCAACCAAACATGGCATAAAGTTATTCGTTGATTTTCATGGACTATGCTCCATACCTGTTGGATGCATGAAATCTGATTGCCCATATAGATAACCACTACTCTGTTACCAGACTTTGACCCATGTACTATTGGTGTATTTACCAAGGCTATTTGTGCTAATATTAAGGAACAAAAATATATTTGAAATGGGCATGGGTAGTAGAGTTATGCATCACCCTATTATAATTGTGTCTAACATAAAGAACATTTCTATTAATTTTGTCTCTCTTTTTTTTTCCTTCATAGTTTTTGTTGGTCAATGTTGGATATATTAACTCATACTTGTTTTGTGCTTAACTTTTCATGAATTTACAAAGGATAGATATTGAGGACAAATGTCAACACAAGATTCTCTAAACATTCCTCGCAAATGCTCTAGGCTCCCCCAAGAAGGAAGAAGAGGAACTCCTTCTTCGACTGAGTTTTTGAGTGACCAACAACAATCTCTTCATAGGAGATTTTCAAATGAGTCTCTGAATATATCAACTGCAGAATGTGCTCAAGAAAGTGCTATGGATGCATCCTTCTTAGATAGGTTGCACATTGATACTCCTACAC
>JZKD02S0731411.1:28309-48137 GCA_000966675.3 Picea glauca | reverse complement strand
CTTGTTTTCAAGTGATTTTTGAGGAATTTCTCAGCATGGCTTTGGCTAGGAAGAGGCATGAGTTGGCCTGATGCCAGGTAAACCTGTATGGTGCATTTTAGGGTTATAACACATACTCCTTCACTTGGAAATTTTCATGGACTCTTTTTCATGAGCTCTTGCACAGACTGTTCATTCTTCTGAATTTCTACTTCATTCTCTCAACTAGCATCTTCAACTGGATGTCCCTTCCATTTGACCAAGTATTCAAAATACTCTTTTCTCCTGGTCCTCTTGCTGACTCTCTTGTCAAGTATACTTTTCATATGTGGCCTTTCAGCTACAGACATTTGTTTAGTCCACTGAACATCTGTCTATTCATTGTCTTCTTCATCTCTATAAGGGTACAAATCTGATATGTTGAATATCGGTGAAATTCCGATCCCATCGGGTAATTCAATGTCATATGCATTTGCCCCAAATTTCTTCACGAACTTACATGGTCCAATCTTCTTCATCTTTAGTTTGTTATATGTTCCCCTTGGGAACCTTTCCTTTCTCAAATGTGCAAGAATTAGATTGCCAACTTCAAACTGAAGTTCTCGCCTGTGTTGATTTGGTCTACGCTTGTACTCTTGATTCAAATTCTACAATCGCCTCTTGACTTGGTTATGAAGCTCCTTCATTGCTTCTGCAAAATCCTCTGCACTGGCACTCCTGAATTCAGTTTGTTCCTAATCTTTCAATTCATAAAATCCTCTTTGCTATATTCCATACACAATTTGGAATGGAATCTTCCCTGTTCTTCCATTGTATGAATCATTATAAGAAAATTCTACCTGTGGCAGAATGTGATCCCACTGACTGTGGTGTTCAGTCACAAGGCTCCTTAGCAAATATCCCAAGCTTATGTTTACAACTTCTGTTTGTCCATCCATCTGAGCATGATAAGCTGAGATAAATGACAAATTTATCCCCATATTCTTCCATAAATTCCTCCAGCAATGTCCCACGAACTTGGTGTGTTGATCTAAAACTATACTTATGGGTAAGCCGTGAAGTCTAACAACTTTCTTGAAAAATAGGTTTGCAATGTGAGTTGCGTCACTGGTTTTTTGGCATGGTATAAAATGTGCCATCTTTGAAAATCTATCTACCACCACAAATATTGAATCAAATCCTCTTTGTGTCCTTGGCAGCCCCAACACAAAATCCATGCTCACTGCATCCCACAGCCTCTCAAGTATGGGTAATGGATGATATAACCCTGTGTTTTGCCTTTTTCCGTTGGTGTGCAGACAAATTCTACATCTGTCCACAAATCTTTTGACATCGGTCCTCATCCCTGGCCAAAAATATGAGCCACTTAATTTCCAGAATGTTTTTTCATGACCGAAATGTCCATCCAATCCTTCACTATGTTTTTCTTTTAGCAGATTCTCCCTCATGGAGCACTTTGGAATACATAACTTATTTCCCTTGAATAATAATCCATCATGGATCATATATTCAGTCCATTGACTTCTGTCCCTGAGAATTGGATTCTCAGATGCCTCATACACCTCTTTGAAATATGGATCATCTCTATACATGTCCCTGAGGTTATCAAAACCCCATGTTTTGACTCTGAACTACTGCAGCAACAAACATTTCCTTCTCAAAGAATCAACAACTTTGTTAGCAGTGCCAGAAATATGTTTAATTACAAACGTAAAAATTTTCATATATTCAACCCATTTTTCATGCTTTTGGTTCAGCTTGTCCTGTTGAGTCACGAATTGTAAAGCGTGATTATCGTTGTACAAAACAAACTCTTTAGGAACCAAATAGTTTCTCCACTTCTTCATTGCTTGTATGACTACATAAAATTCCTTGTCATATGTTGAATATTTAATCTTTGCTTCATTCGGTTTCTCATTGAAGTATGCGATCGATCTGTCGTCTTGGCTCAAGATCGCTCCTATTGCAAATCCACTTACATCACACTTGACTTGAAACGTCTTGTTGAAATCTAGCAACACCAAAATTGGTTGTTCAGTAATCTTCCTTTTCAACAGATTGAAACTTTTCTCTGCTTCCTCTATCCAGTGAAAAGATTTATGTCTTTTCTTCTGTCTTGTTGAAAATCAATATATCATCAAGATATACAATGATAAATTTTCCTATGAAATCCTTCAGAACTTCATTCATCAATCTCATGAAAGTACTAGGCACATTTGTTAAGCCAAATGGCATAACAAGCCATTCATACAACCCTTCATTTGTCTTGAATGTCGTCTTCTATTCATCACCTTCTCTCATTTGAATTTGATGATATTCGCTCTTCAAATCAATCTTTGAAAAAAAAAATTCTCCACTCAAGCAAACCATCAAATCATCCATCCTTGGCAATGGAAATCTATATCTGATGGTAATCTTATTGATCTCCCTTGATTCTATGCACATCCTCCAGCCTCCATCTTTCTTTGGGATGAGCACTATTGGAGCAGGGCATGGAATCAAGCTTTCTCTAACCAACGCCTTGTCCATTAAATCCTGGACCTATCTCATGACCTCTTCATTCTCCTGTGGCATCAATATGTACGCTGCCTTGTTTGGTAAACTAGCTCCAGGTATAAGATCGATGTGATGACTTATACTTCTGATCGGTGGCAACAAACAAGGTAGCTCATCCACTACTATATCATCAAACTCTTCCAGCAACTTTTGGATTTCCTCTGGTAAATCATCCACTCTTGTACTGGTTAAAACAATTATATTCTTCCTAACCACAATGAATTGTGTATCTTCTTTCTTGTTAACCTCCTTAAGAAGTTCCTTCCCACTCATGAGAAGTATTGTGTTGCTTACCTCTGGTTTCACTTCTTTATCCTTAATTGGAAACAACATGTGAGTTCTCCCATTCTTCTCCAGGGTGTATGTATTCTTCCTCCCATCATGAATCACATTCCTATCATATTTCCATGTTCTACCCATCAATAGATGACAAACATCCATGGGAATGACATCACATAGTATTTCTTCCATATATCCTCCTATTTTAAATTCAACTAAACATTTTTTAGTGACATTTACCTGATGTCCTTTTTGTAGCCATGAAACTCTGTATGAGCTTGGATGTTCAATAGTCTCCAGCTCCATATTTTCTACCATCTCTGTAGAAACGATATTGTATGTGCTACCACTGTCCACGATGACTTTGCATACCCTGCCTTTCGTCTTGCAAGCAATCCGAAAAAGTTCGTTCCTTTGGACTGGGTTCTCGACCTCCTTTTCTATCGTTAAGAGAACGTTTCTCATCATCAATGATCTTCCACCCTCGGCATATTCTTCCTCAACATTCTATCTTTAAACTTCGACAATGTGAGTTTCACCTCCTTATTTTTTCTTATCTAGACATTCATAAGATTTATGTCCATTTTTTTCACAGGTAAAGCATTTTATTTCTCCACCTCTGCCTCTTCCTCTTCCTCTGGTTTGAGGAAAAGTATTTCTATCAACATACTGTCCTCTCTGTGAGCTTCCACCTCTCTCAATTTGTGTTTGAGGCTTCTTCCACTCTTTTTTAGGTTTCTGATTTTTGTCTTGGGCAATTATTTTGCCTCTCGCTTGACTTCTGCCTCATCTTCTCTGAACTTGTTTTCGGCTTAACTTATCTTCATATTTTAGATCCATCTGATAAGAATCTTCCACCGTTTGGATGGTCATCATGCTCATCTCATCCTGAATGTCATATCTCAGACCATTCATATACATGGCAACCTTTTCATCATCACTTTCTCGATGACCTACTCTGATGTTTATCTTGTAGAACTCTTCTATGTACTCTTTCACTGTCATCAGTTTCTGTCTCAAGTTCTGCATTCTTCGAAACATAGTAATTTGATAATCCCTGGGTATGGATTTGTCTTTCATCTTTGTGACCATTCTATCCCAGCTTTTGATTTTCTTCTTGCCTTTGTAGCATCTGTCAGCCTGTATTTCATCCCACCATAATGTTGCATGCCCTTTAGGTCTTGTAATAGCATGTTTAACCTTCATGTATTCCTCAACATCCTCATAGTCAAAATATTTATCCAGATCTCTAATCCAGTCTAGAAGCTCTTCAACATCCAGGTTTCCTTCATATACCGGAATGTCCATTATTTCTCTAGCACCTATCCTTGCAGTAGCCCTGAATAGGCATTCTTCTGTTGCGTCTTCAGCTGCAACTTCTTCATTTCCAGCTTCATTTTCACTTTCAGATTCGCTGATGTCTCTAGCATCAACTATGCACCTTTGTGTTGTCTCCATGGCATCAAGCCTGGCACGTAGTTCACACATCTCTCTTTCTCTTGCCAGATCAGGAAATTGTCTATCTCTTCTTCTTGGAATTTCCCTTTTCTCTAGTGGGTTAGGTATTTGTCTGTCTCTTCTTCTCAGCCGCATGGCTACAAAATTCCTATTTTCCCTTCTATAGAAAGAAAAGAAATATTTATAAGCTTTGATACCACAACTGGCACAGACCCCTAAACCCTCAGACTAGAGTCCGCAAAGGATCTTTCAACTTCGGCCCTTAGAGTCTGACTGAACCTCTTAATTCCTCTCGGGAAATTATTTACTCACTCACTCTGAGTAAAATTCACAGGCCCTCCTGAGTTATGCCCGCGTGATCATTCACCGGTCATGAACTCCATGTTCAAGACCCAACTAACATTGGGAATTTTCTCTTTTCTTTTTGGGATACCGGATTTCGTGGTTTCAGAAATCTTGTTGCTGAGTGCCTTACCCCTTCAAACTCCGAAACCCAAAATACTGAACTCTCGACTCACCATGCCACTGATTTCGGCTTTTCCCTCTTCACGATTTCGGGAGTTGCAATGACGTGCAACTCTACCTCTCGACTCCCGGAGTCCCGAAACCTGAATTACCAAAATCCCAAAAATTCCACTCTAAGTCTTTCCACACTTCATGACTTGGGGACTTCCTTAGCACTAGTGTCTCGTCCCTTTGTCAACACGGTCCCCGATATGTCGAATCGTGAAACACCGAAACACTAGTGTTTCTCTTCCAAGTAAAATCAATGGTTGTGATTCTTCCCCTTGATCCAATGATTAGTGCGATTTCACGTGCCGGTATTTCGTAAGGCTTATCCCTGAACTCTTTGTCTCCTATACCTTCCAGAACCAAAAATTCCGAAATGCCAAAATGGTTTTCTTCTCCCGGGATTTTGGAACTTGAACCACCTTTCAAAAACCCCCACTATTTTGGGTTTTCGAGTATCGAGATTTAGAAACTCTCGACCCTAAACTTGTGTCACTATGACCCCCGAATTCCTGAATCCTGATTTGATGAAATTCCGAAACACACTTCCACAATTTCCTTCACATTTCGCAATTTCGGTATTTTTGATGTGGAGTGTTCTGCCCCTTGTCAACGGGAATGTCGAAAGCTCGAATCCCGAAATGACGAAAAATACTTTGTCGCGGCCTCTGATTTCATACTTTCCTCCCAACTGAGTCCCAATAAACCGTCCTTAGGACTTCCAAAACTCTGAACTCCAAAGTTCTGAAATTCTGAGCTCGTCACCCTTTGACTTCACACACAAAACCTCCTTTTGTGTTTCGGGAACTTGAACAGCCAAGGTTTTGGTTTTCACTTAGGAGTCCTAAAATTCGAATACCCGAAATGATCTTTCAGCCTGAATAGGCCACGATCGACGGTCCACATTGAATCTTACTTTCAAAGGTGGATTTGTCTGACGCTTAACTCCCCTGCAACTTATGTGGATCCTACGGTCCTCACTATTTCGGGAGTTCTCTTCTAAGGATTCAGACCATTCAATCTCTCCTCAAAGAACCTTTTTCTCAAGTCAAACCTGCAACCCTCCTCTTCAATTTAGCCTCTGCACAACTACTGGTGCTTCCTGCCTTTATTTCGAATGATTCAAAGGCCCTAACCCTCCTGAGCTTCCTTTCGCAAACTCAAGTCTCCCAGAGGGCTTATGCATGCACTCCCTGCAACACTTCTTCAAATATTCCCGAATATTTGAATCTCTTGAATCTCTACAACTCTACAATAGTAGTCCTTCAATCTCTCAACCTTAGTCTATAGGTTGTAAGGTCTCAACCAGCCTGCACACACCTTGCACGACTCCTGTTCTTGTCTTGCACTTTGATTGAAATGAGAAAAACGGTATCCCTTCTAAGCTTTCAGAGGTAAACTTTGAATTCAGTCAACGCACTCCTTGCGGACACTTCACTGCACTCCTTGCGGGAACTCTTACTCAAGAAGAGAAACAATTGAAACTCATTCCCTTACTCTATTAGACTTCAAATACTTAACATGAAATCATACATACATAGCATAAGAGAAAATGCACAACAGAAAGATTAAAATAACCATAAGCATAGCATTTAGCATGTATACACAGAAAGCATTAGAACACCATGAGTCTGAATTCAAATCTTCATATAATAATCTCAGAACTTCTATACATGGAGTCTTCTCTCCTACTCTATGTTTCTCCTCTATGCTAATGTGCGTAATCCTCCTATATAAATGATACAATCATACAAAGATGAGGGTGTCTATAGTCGTTTTCCCTCCAGCTCCTAAAACTATCTAATATAGAATTTAAATCTACCTACTTTTATTAACTATGCATAAATGCCTCTACATCCTACAGATGAGAGTGGATCACTCAAGATCTATTTACAATATGGAAGTACGCCTTCTTAACTATTTCATTAATGTGTGCACATCCAAACTTTCAAAAACATTTCAAAATGTTTTTTACATGTGCCAAAATGTGATGGCATTCATCTCATCTATCTTCCGCCTCCACGCTTTCTTGCTGCTAACAATGCTCCTGCATCATACTCCTTCACTTGGAAATTTTCATGGACTCTTGTTCATGAGATTTTTCACAGTCTGTTCATGCTTCTAAATTTCTGCTTCATTCTCCCAACTAGCATATTCAACTGGATGTCCCTTCCATTTGACCAAGTATTCAAAATACTCTTTTCTCCTGGTCCTCTTGCTGACTCTCTTGTCAAGTATACTTTCCATCTGTGGCCTTTCAACTACAGGCATTTTTTTAGTCCAATGAACCTCTGTCTATTCACTGTCTTCTTCATCTCTATAAGGATAGAAATCCGAGATGTTGAATATCGATGAAATTCCGATCTCATCTGGTAATTCAATCTCATATCCATTTTCCCCAAATTTCTTCACGACCTTACATGGTCCAATCTTCTTCATTTTTAGTTTGTTATATGTTCCCCTTGGGAACCTTTCCTTTCTTAGATGCGCAAGAATCGGATCGCTAACTTCAAACTGAATTTCTCACCTGTGTTGATCTGCTCTGTGCTTGTACTCTTGTTTCGAATTCTGTAATCGCTCCTTGACTTGGTTATGAAGCTCCTTCATCGCTTCTGCAAAATCCTTTGCACTGGCACTCCTGAATTCAGTTTGTTCCGAATATTTCAATTCAGAAACTCCTCTTGGTTGTATTCCATACACAATTTGGAATGGTCTCTGCCCTCTGCTTCTGTTGTGTGAATCATTATAAGAAAATTCCACCTATGGAAGAATGTGATCCCACTGATTGTGGTGTTCAGTCACTAGGCTCCTTAGCAAATATCCCAAGCTTTTGCTTACAACTTATGTTTGTCCATCCATTTGAGGATGATAATATGAGCTAAATGACAAATTTGTCCCCAACTTCTTCCATAAATTCCTCCAGAAATGTCCCACGAACTTGGTGTCTCGATCTAAAACTATACTTCTGGGTAAGCCGTGAAGTCTGACAACTTCCTTGAAAAACAAGTTCACAATGTGAGTTGCGTTGCTGGTTTTCTGGCATGGTACAAAATGTGCCATCTTTGAAAAACCATCTACCACCAGAAAGATTGAATCAAATCCTCTTTGTGTCCTTGGTAGCCCCAACACAAAATCCATGCTGACTTCATCCCACTGCCTCTCAAGTACGGGTAATGGATGATATAACCTTGTGTTTTTCCTTTTTCCCTTGGCGTGATGACAAATTCTACATATGTCCACAAATATTTTGACATGGGTCCTCATCCCTGGCCAAAAATATGAGCCATTTAATTTCGAGAATGTTTTTTCATGACCGAAATGTCTGGCCAATCCTCCACTGTGTTTTTCTTTCAGTAAATTCTCCCTCGTGGAGCACTTTGGAATACATAACTGATTTCCCTTGAATAATAATCGATCCTATATCATATATTTATTCCATTGACTTCTGTCCCTGAGAATTGGATTCTCATATGCCTCATACACCTCTTTGAAATCTAGATCATCTCTGTACATGTCCCTGAGGTTATCAAAAACCAATGTTTTGACTCTGAACTACTGCATCAGCAAACGTTTCCTGCTCAAAGCATCAACAACTTTGTTAGCAGTTCCAGAAATATGTTTAATTACAAAAGTAAATTTTTTCATATATTCAACCCATTTTGCATGATTTTGGTTCAGCTTGTCTTGTTGAGTCACAAATTGTAAAGCGTGATTATCGTTGTACAAAACAAACTCTTTAGGAACCAAATAGTGCCTCCACTTCTTTAGTGCCTATATGACTATATAAAATTCCTTGTCATATGTTGAATATTTAATCTTTGCTTCAGTCAGTTTCTCACTGAAGTATGCGATCAGCCTATCGTCTTGGCTCAAGACCGCTCCTATTGCAAATCCTCTTGCATCACACTTGACCTGAAACGTCTTGTTGAAATCTTGAAACACCAAAATTGGTTGTTCAATAATCTTCCTTTTCAATAGATTGAAACTTTTCTCTGTTTCCTCTATCTAGTGAAAAGATTTATGTCTTTTCTTCACCGTATCCATCATTAGTGCACTAATTGCACTAAAATTCTTGATAAAATTCCTGTAGAAACTAGCCAATCCATGAAAGCTTCTAACTTCAAATATACTCTTCGGCGATGGCCAATTCTTAATTTCCTCTACCTTATCCGGATCCATTTTTAGCTCATCTGCGGAGATAACAAAACCCAAATAAATGAGTTTTTTCCTCATAAATGATTATTTCTTCATATTTATCATCAACTTCTCTTGTTGTAATCTCTTCATCATTGCAGCCAAATGCTTCAAGTGTTCAGCTTCTATCTTTCTGAAAATCAATATATCATCAAGATATACAATGACAAATTTTCCTATGAAATCTTTCAGGACTTCATTCATCAATATCATGAAAGTACTAGGCGCATTTATTAATCCAAATGGCATAACAAGCCATTCATACAAACCTTCATCTGTCTTGAATGTTGTCTTCCATTCATCAACTTCTCTCATTCGAATTTGATCATATCCACTCTTCAAATCAATCTTTGAAAAAAAAATTGCTCCACTCAAGCAATCCATCAAATCATCCATCCTTGGCAATGGAAATCTATATCTGATGGTAATCTTATTGATCACCCTTGAGTCTGTGCACATCCTCCAGCCTCCATCTTTCTTTGGGATGAGAACTGTTGGAACAACACATGGACTCAAAATTTCTCTAACCAACCCTTTGTCCATTAAATCCTCTATCTATCTCTTGACCTCTTCATTCTCCTGTGGCATCAATCTGTACGTTGCCTTGTTTGGTAAACTAGATCCAGGTATAAGATCGATGTGATGACTTATACCTCTGATCGGTGGCAACGAACAAGGTAGTTCGTCCACTACTATATCAGCAAACTCTTCCAGCAATTTCTGGATTTCCTCTGGTAAATCATCCACTCTTGTACTGGTTAAAACAATTCTAGGCTTCCTAACCACAATGAATTGTGTATCTTCTTTCTTCTTAACCTCCCTAAAAAGTTCCTTCCCACTCATGAGAAGTACAGTGTTGCTTACCTCTGGTTTCACATCTTTATCCTTAATTTCCAACAACATGTGAGTTCTCCCATTCTTCTCCAAGGTGTATGTGTTCTTCCTCCCATCATGAATCACATTCCTGTCATATTGCCATGGTCTACCCAGCAATAGATGGCAAACATCCATGGGAATGACATCACATAGTATTTCATCCTTATATCCTCCTATTTTAAATTCAACTAAACATTGTTTAGTGACATTTACCTGATGTCCTTTTTGTAGCCATGAAACTCTGTATGGGCTTGGATGTTCAATAGTCTCCAGCGCTACCTTTTCTACCATCTCTATAGAAACAAGATTGTCTATGCTACCACTATCCACGATGACTTTGCATACCCTATCTTTGGTCTTGCAAGCAGTCCGAAAAAGTCTGTTCCTTTGGATTGCATTCTCCACCTCCTTCTCTGGCATTAAGAGAACTTTTCTCATCATCAATGATCTTCTGCCCTCGGCATATTCTGCCTCAACATTCCATCCTTGAGCTTTGGCAATGTGAGTTTCACCTTCTTCTTTCTTCTTATCTAGACATTCATAAGATTTATGTCTGTTTTTTCCACAGGTAAAGAATTTTATTTCTCTACCTCTGCTTCTTCCTCTTCCTCTGGTTCGAGGAAAAGTATTTCTATCAGCATACTATCCTCTCAGTGAGCTTCCACCTCTCTCAGTTTGAGTTTGAGGTTTCTTCCACTCTTCTTTAGGTTTCTGATTTTTGTCTTGGGAAATTGTTTTGCCTCTCGCTTGACTTTTGCCTTGTCCTCTCTGACCTTATTTTTGGCTCAGCTTCTCTTTAGCTTTCAAAAACATCTGATAAGCATCTTCCATCATTTGGAGGGTCATCATGCTCATCTCATATTGAATGTCATATCTCAGACCATTCATATACCTGGCAACCTTTTCATCATCACTTTCCCGATGACCTGCTCTGATGTTTATCTTGTAGAACTCTTCAGTGTACTCTTTCACTGTCATCAATTTCTATCTCAAGTTCTGCATTCTCCGAAACATAGTAATTTGATAATCCTTGGGTATGAATTTGGATTTCATCTTTGTAACCATTCTATCCCAGCTTTTGATTTTCTGCTTGCCTTTGTAGCATATGTCAGCCTACAGTTCATCCCACCATAATGTTGCATGCCCTTTAAGTCTTGTGACAACATGTTTAACCTTCTTGTCTTCCTCAACATCCTCATAGTCAAAATATTTATCTAGAGCTCTAATCCAGTAGAAGCTCTTCAACATCTAGTTTTCTTTCATATACTGGAATGCCCATTTTTTCTCTAGCACCTATCCTTGCAACAACCCTGAATAGGCGTTCTGTTGCTGCATCTTCAGTTGCAACTTCTTCATTTCCGAGTTCATTTTCACTTTCAGATTCACTGATGTCTCCAACATCAACTATGTGCCTCTATGCTATCTCCATGGCATAAATCCTAGCACGTAGTTCACGCATCTCTCTTTCTCTTACCGGATCAGGCAATTGTCTGTCTCTTCTTCTTGGAATTTCCCTTTCCTTTGGTGGGTCAGGTATTTGTCTGTATCTTCTTCTCGGCGGCATGGCTGCAAAATTCCTATTTTCCTTGCTACAGAAAGCAAAGAAATATTTCTAAGCTCTGATACCACAACTGGCACAGACCCCTAAACCCTCAGACTGGAGTCTGCATAGGATCTTTCAACTTCAACCCTTAGAGTCTGATTGACCCTCTTAATTCCTCTCGGTAAATTATTTACTCACTCACTCTGAGTAAAATTCATACTCCCTCATGTGTTATTCCCGCGTGATCATTCACCGATCATGAACTCCATGTTCAGCACCCAACTGACATTGGTAATTTTCTCTTTTCTTTTTGGGATACAGGATTTTGTGGTTTCGGAAATCTCGTTACTGAGCGACTTACCCCTTCAACCTATGAAACCCAAAATACCGAACTCTTGACTCACCGTGCCACTGATTTCATCTTTTCACTCTTCACTATTTTGGGAGTTGCAATGATGTGCAACTCTACCTCTCGACTCCCAGAGTCCCGAAACCCGAGTTACAAAAATCCCGAAAAGTCCACTCTAAGTCTTGCCACACTTCGTGACTTTGGGACTTCCTTAGCACTAAGGTCTCGTCCCCTTGTCAATAGGGTCCCTGATATGTCAAATCCCAAAACACCGAAACACTAGTGTTTCTCTTCCAAGGAAAATCAACGGCTATGATTCTTCCCCTGAATCCAACGGTTAGCACGATTTCGCGTACCAGTAGTTCATAAGGCTTATCCCTGAACTCTCTGTCTCCTATACCTTCTAGAACCCAAAATTTTGAAATGCCAAAATGGTTTTCTTCTCTCGTACTTTCAGAACTTGAACCACCTTTCAACATCCCCCTCTATTTCGGGTATCGGCAGTTCGAAACTCTCGACCCTAACCTTGTGTCACTACGACCCCCGAATTCCTGAATCCTGATTTTCGAAAATGGTGAAAGACACTTCCACAATTTCCTTCACGTTTTGCGATTTCGGTATTTCTGATGTGGAGTGTTCTTCTCCTTGTCAATGGGAATGTTGAAAACTTGAACCCCGAAATGCCGACAAATACTCTTTCGTGGCCTCTAATTTCAGACTCTCCTCCCAACTGAGTCCCGATCAACCTTCCTCAAGACTTCCGAAACTCCAAACTCCAAAGTTTAGAAATTCTGAACTCATCACCCTTTGACATCACACACAAAACCTCCTTTTGCCTTTTGGGAACTTGATCAACCAAGGGTTTGGTTTGCACTTTGGAGTCCCGAAATCTGAATACCTGAAATGATCTGTTGACCTGAATAGGTCATGATCGACAATCCACGTTGACACTTCCTTTCGAAGGTGGATTTGTCTGACACTTAAATCCCCTGCAACTTCTACAAATCCTACGGTCCTCGCTATTTCAGGAGTTCTCTTCTAAGCATTCATACTATTCAATCTCTCCTCAAAGAACCTTCTGCTCAAGTCAAACCTCCAATCCTCCTCTGGGATTTAGCCTCTGCACAACTACTGGTTATTCCTACCTTTCTTTCAAATGATTCAAAGGCCCTAACCCTCCTGAGCTTCCTTTTGCAAAATCAAGTCTCCCAGAAGGCTTCTGCACGCACTCTTTGTGGCACTTCTTCAAATATTCCCAAATATTTGAATCTCTTGACTCTGTGCAACTCTACAACAACAGTCCTTCAATCTCTCAACCTTAGTCTATAGGTTCTAAGGTCTCGACCAGCTTGTGCACACCTTGCACGGCTCCTGTGCTTGTCTTGCACTTCGGTTGAAATGATAACAATGGTATCCCTCCTGAGCTTTAAGAGGTAAACTCTGAATTCTGTCAACGCACTCCTTGCAGACACTTCACTACACTCCTTGTAGGAACTCTTACTCAAGAAGAGAAAGAATTGAAACTCACTCCCTTACTCTCTCAGACTTCAAATACTTAACATGAAATCATACATACATAGCATAAAAGAAAATGCACAACAGAAAGAGTAAAACAACCATAAGCATAGAATTCAACATCTATACATAGAAAGAATTAGAACACCATGAGTCTAAATTCAAAGCTTCATATATTAATCTCAGAACTTCTGTACATGGAGTCTTCTCTCCTACTGTCTGTTTCTCCTCTATGCTAATGTGCTTAATCCTCCTATCTAAATGATACAATCATACAAATATGAGGGTGTCTATAGTCGTTTTCCCTCCAACTCCTAAAATTGTCTAATCTAGAATTTAAATCTACCTACTTTCATTAACTATGCATAAATGCCTCTACATCCTACAGATGAGAGCGGATCGCTCAAGATCTGTTTACAATATGGAAGTACTCCTTATTAACTATTTCATTAATTTCTGCGAATCCAAACTTTCAAAAACATTTCAAAACGTTTTTGACATGTGCCAAAATGTGATGGCGTTCATCTCAGCTATCTTCGACCTCCATGCTTGGTTGTTGCTGACAATGCTCCTGCACCATACTCCTTCACTTGGAAATTTTCATGGACTCTTGTTCATGATCTCTTCTATGGTTTGTTCATGCTTCTGAATTTCTGCTTCATTCTCCCAGCTGGCATCTTCAACTGGATGTCCCTTCCATTTGACCAAGTATTCAAAATACTATTTTCTCCTGGTCCTCTTGTTGACTCTCTTGTCAAGTATACTTTCCATCTGTGGTATTTCAGCTACAGGCATTTGTTTAGTCCACTGAACCTCTATCTGTTCACTATCTTCTTTAGATCTATAAGGGTACAAATCTGAGATGTTGAGTATCAGTGAAATTATGATCTCATTGGGTAATTCAATCTCATATGCATTTGCCCCAAATTTCTTCACGACCTTACATGGTCCAATCTTCTTCATTTTCAGTTTGTTATGTGTTCCCCTTGGGAACCTTTCCTTTCTTAGATGTGAAAGAATCAGATCGCCAACTTCAAACTAAAGTTCTCGCCTGTGTTGATCTGCTCTACGCTTGTACTCTTGATTCGAATTCTGCAATCGCTCCTTGACTTGGTTATGAAGCTCCTTCATCGCTTCTGCAAAATCCTCTGCACTGGCACTTCTGAATTCAGTTTGTTCCAAATATTTCAATTCAGAAACTCCTCTTGGTTGTATTCCATACACAATTTGGAATGGACTCTGCTTTTGTTGTGTGAATCATTATAAGAAAATTCCGCCTGTGGTAGAATGTGATCCCACTGACTGTGGTGTCCAGTCACTAGGCTTCTTAGCAAATCTCCCAAGCTTATGTTTACAACTTTTGTTTGTCCATCCGTCTGAGGATGATAAGTTGAGCTAAATGAAAAATTTCCCACCAGCTTCTTCCATAAAGTCCTCCATAAATGTCCCACGAACTTGGTGTCTCGATCTGAAACTATACTTCTGGGTAAGCCATGAAGTCTGACAACTTCCTTGAAAAATAAGTTCGCAATGTGAGTTGCATCGCTGGTTTTCTTGCATGGTATGAAATGTGCCATATTTGCAAATCTGTCTATCACCAAAAAGATCGAATCAAATCCTTTTTGTGTCCTTGGCATCCCCAACACAAAATCCATGCTCACTGCATCCCATGGCCTCTCAAGTATGGGTAATTGCTGATATAACCTTGTGTTTTTCCTTTTTCCCTTGATGTGCTGACAAATTCTACATTTGTCCACAAATATTTTGACATTAGTCCTCATCCCTGGCCAAAAATATGAGCCATTTAATTTCAAGAATGTTTTGTCATGACTGAAATGTCCGACCAATCCTCCACTATGTTTTTCTTTCAGCAGATTCTCCCTCATGGAGCACTTTGGAATACATAACTGATTTCGCTTGAATAATAATCCATCCTGGATCATATATTTGGTCCATTGACTTATGTCCCTGAGAATTGGATTCTAAGATGCCTCATACGCCTCTTTGAAATCTGGATCATCTCTATACATGTCCCTAAGGTTATCAAAACCCAATGTTTTGACTCTGAACTACTGCATCAACAAACATTTTCTGCTCAAAGTATCAACAACTTTGTTAGCAGTTCCGAAAATATTTTTAATTACAAAAGTAAAATTTTTCATATATTCAACCCATTTTGCATGCTTTTGGTTCAGCTTGTCCTATTGAGTAACAAATTGTAAAGCATGATTATCACTGTACAAAACAAACTCTTTAGGAACCAAATAGTGCCTCCACTTCTTCAATGCATATATGACTGCATAAAATTCCTTGTCATATGTTGAATATTTAATATTTGATTCATTCAGTTTCTCACTGAAGTATGCAATTGGTCTGTTGTCTTGACTCAAGACCGCTCCTATTGCAAATCCGCTTGCGTCACACTTGACCTGAAACGTCTTGTTGAAATCTGGCAACACCGGAATTGGTTGTTCAATAATCTTCCTTTTCAACAAATTGAAACTTTTCTCTGCTTCCTTTGTCCAGTGAAAAGATGTATGTATTTTCTTCACCGTATCCATCATCAGTGCGCTAATTCCACTGAAATTCCTCTGTAGAAACTAGCCAATCCATGAAAGCTTCTAACTTCAAATATACTCTTCAGTGATGGCCAATTCTTAATTGCCTCTACCTTATCCAGATCCATTTTCATCTCATCTGCAGAGATAATAAAAACCAAATAAATGAGTTATGTCCTCATAAATGATGATTTCTTCATATTTATCAAAAACTTCTCTTGCTATAATGTCTTCATCACTGTAGCCAAATGCTTCAAGTGTTCATCTTCTGTCTTGAGGAAAATCAATATATCATCAAGATATACGATGAAAATTTTTTCTATGAAATCCTTCAGGACATCATTCAACAATCTCATGAAAGTACTAGGCACATTTGTTAAGCCAAATGGCATAACAAGCCATTCATACAACCCTTCATTTGTATTGAATGTCATCTTCCATTCATCATCTTCTCTCATTCGAATTTGATGATATCCGCTCTTCAAATCAATCTTTGAAAAAAAAATTGCTCCACTCAAGCAATCCATCAAATCATCCATCCTTGGCAATGGAAATCTATATCTGATGGTAATCTTATTGATCGCCCTCGAGTCTGTGCACATCCTCCAGCCTCCATCTTTCTTTGGGTTGAGCATTGTTGGAACAACGCATGGACTCAAGCTTTCTCTAACCAACTCTTTGTCCATTAAATCCTGGACCTGTCTCTTGACCTCTTCATTCTCTTATGGCATCAATCTGTACGTTGCCTTGTTTGGTAAACTAGCTCTGAGTATAATATCGATGTGATGACTTATACTTTTGATCGGTGGCAACGAACAAGGTAGTTCATCCACTACTATATCAACAAACTCTTCTAGCAAATTCTAGATTTCCTCTGGTAAATCATCCACTCTTGTACTGGTTAAAACAATTCTAGGCTTCCTAACCATAATGAATTGGGTATCTTCTTTCTTCTTAACCTCCTTAAGAAGTTCCTTCCCACTCATGAGAAGTACAGTGTTTCTTACCTCTGGTTTCACTTCTTTATCCTTAATTGCCAACAACATGTGAGTTCTCTCATTCTTCTCCAGGGTGTATGTGTTCTTCCTCCCATCATGAATCACATTCCTATCATATTGCCATGGTCTACCTAGCAATAGATGACAAACATCCATGGGAATGACATCACATAGTATTTCATCCTTATATCCTCCTATTTTAAATTCAACTAAACATTGTTTAGTGACATTTACCTGATGTCCTTTTTGTAGCCATGAAACTCTGTATGGGCTTGGATGTTCAATAGTCTCCAGCTCCAATTTTTCTACCATCTCCATAGAAATGATATTTTCTGTGCTACCACTATCCATGATGACTTTGCATACCCTATCTTTGATCTTGCAAGCAGTTCGAAAAATTCTGTTCCTTTGGACTGGGTTCTCCACCTCCTTCTCTGGCGTTAAGAGAACTTTTCTCATCATTAGTGATCTTCCGCCCTCGACATATTTTTCCTCAACATTCTGTCCTTGAGCTTCGACAATGTGAGTTTCACCTCCTTATTTCTTCTTATCTGGACATTCATAAGATTTATTTCCATTTTTTCCACGGGTAAAGCATTTTATTTCTCCACCTCTACCTCTTCCTCTTCCTCTAGTTTGAGGAAAAGTATTTCTATCAGCATACAGTCCTCTCTGTGAGCTTCCACCTCTCTCAGTTTGAGTTTGAGGTTTCTTCCACTCTTCTTTAGGTTTCTTATTTTTGTCTTGGGCAATTGTTTTGCCTTCGGCTTGACTTATGCCTCGTCATCTCTGACCTTATTTTCGGCTCAGCTTCTCTTCAGCTTTCAGAGCCATATGATAATCATATTCCACCATTCGGATGGTCATCATGCTCATCTCATCTTGAATGTCATATCTCAGACCATTCATATGCTTGGCAACCTTTTTATCATCACTTTCCTGATGAGTTGATCTGATGTTTATCTTGTAAAACTCTTCAGTGTACTCTTTCACTGTCATCAGTTTCTATATCAAGTTCCGCATTCTCTAAAATAGAGTAATTTGATAATCCTTGGGTATGAATTTGGATTTCATCTTTACGACCATTCTATCCCAGCTTTTGATTTTATGCTTGCCTTTGCAGCGTCTATGAGCCTGTAGTTCATCCCACCATAATGATGCATGTCCTTTAAGTCTTGTGACAACATGTTTGACCTTCATGTTTTCCTCAACATCCTCATAGTCAAAATATTTATCCACAGCTGTAATCCAGTCTAGAAGCTCTTCAACATCCAGGTTTTCTTCATATACTGGAATGTCCATTTTTTCTCTAGCACCTATCCTTGCAACAACCCTGAATAGGCGTTCTTTTGTTGCGTCTTCAGCTGCAACTTCTTCATTTCCAGCTTCATTTTCACTTTGAGATTCGCTGATGTCTCCAGCATCAACTATGCACCTCTATGTTGTCTCCATGGCATCAAGCCTGGCACGTAGTTCACGGATCTCTCTTTCTCTTGTCGGATCAGACAATTGTCTGTCTCTTCTTCTTGGAATTTCCCTTTCCTATGGTGGGTCAGGTATTTGTCTGTCTCTTCTTCTTGGTGGCATGGCTATAAAATTCCTATTTTTCGTGCTACAGAATGCAAGGAAACCTTTCTAAGCTCAGATACCACAACCGTCACAGATCCATAAACCCTCAGACTGGACTCCGCATAGGATCTTTCAAATTCGGCCCTTAGAGTCTGACTGACCCTCTTAATTCCTCTCGGCAAATTATTTAATCACTCACTCTGAGTAAAATTCCCAGGCCCTCCTGAGTTATGCCCACATGATTATTCACCGGTCATGAACTCCATGTTCAACACCCAACTGACATTGGGAATTTTCTCTTTTCTTTTCGGGATACTGAATTTCGTGGTTTCGGAAATCTCGTTGTTGAGCGCCTTACCCCTTCAACCTTTAAAACCTGAAATATCGAAATCTCAACTCACTGTGCCACTGATTTAAGATTTTCTCTCTTCGCGATTTCGAGAGTTTCAATGACGTGCAACTCTACCTCTCAACTCCCGGAATCCTGAAACCTGAATTACCAAAATCTTGAAAAGTCCACTCTAAGTCTTTCCACACTTCGCAACTTTGGGACTTCCTTAGCACTAATGTCTCGTCCCTTTGTCAACAAGGTCCCCAATATTCTGAATCCCGAAATAGTGAAACACTAGTGTTTCTCTTCCAAGGAAAATCAATGGCTATGATTCCTCCCCTTGATCCAACGTTTAGCGCGATTTCGTGTACCGGGTGTTCGTAAGGCTTATCCCCAAACTCTTTGTCTCCTATACCTTCTGGAACCCAAAATTCTGAAATGCCAAAATGGTTTTCTTCTTGATGCAAGAGCATCGTCAATGTCAAGTGAGCATGGGACAAGTGCAACACATTTTGAGCACATCATAAATTGTTTAAAACTTTTGAAGATTGGATGCGCCAAACTTAAATGTGATAGTTAAGGAGAGGCGTACTTATATATTGTAAAGGACCTTGAGCGATCCACTCTCATCCATAGTATGTAGAAAGCATTTATGTTAGTAGGTAGCTTTGAATTCTCTGATGAGATAGTTTTAGGAGTGGAGGGAAAACGGATATAGACACCCTCATTGTGTAATTGTAACATAAAAGGAGGAAGCATCAGAAGAGAGCATAGAAGAGAAGTAGAGAGCTGTGTAGAAGACTCCATCTACAAAAGTTCTGAATTAATACAAAGAAGTTGTGATTCAAACTCATGGTGTCCATATATTTTCTATGTATGCATCTTTAAAGGTTATGCTCTTGAATGTTTTACTCTTCCTGTCATGAAATTACTTTTATACTATGTGTGAATGATTTCTTGTTGAATGTTTGAAATTTGAGAGGGAAGGGAAGTGAAATGAGTTTCAATTGTTTCTCTGTCTGAGCAAGAGTTCCTGCAAGGAGTGTAGTTGAATTGTCTGCAAGGAGTGTGTTGACAAAAGGTTCAAAGGTTTGTCTCTGAAAGCTCAGGAGA